>OZ025264.1:28848314-29110838 GCA_964019135.1 Arenicola marina | reverse complement strand
CGATATGGCTCGCCCAGGACGATGGTAGGCGGTGGCGCTGGCACCGGAAGTGGCCTTCTTCGGCCAAATATACCACTTCAGACGGAGAACAAATAGTCCATGGTTCGTCTGCCGCTTCCACTCCTCTTTATACAAAGGGGGTACCGTCTCGGATATTGCAAATACGTGTATCTCGATAAGAAAAAGATACGCGTGCTCATAAGTTGCGATCGTTTTTGCGACAAGTATATATAGCGAAATGCCACTGCTTTTGTGACAAGTATATATAGTGAAATACCATTGTTTTTGTGACAAGTATATATATAGTTAAATGCCCTTGTTTTGTGACAAGTATATCTATTGAAATGCCCTTGTCTTTGTGACAAGTATATCTATTGAAATGCCCTTGTTTTTGTGAAAAGTATATAAATTAAAATGCCCTTGTTTTTGTGAAAAGAATATAAATTAAAATGCCCTTGTTTTGGGGACAAGTATGTAGCAGGATTATTATTTCATTGGTCATCCATAGCATTATAACCATAAAACATTAGTTCATTGGCTTTCCATAGTTTCATTCCCTCACTTGGTGACTCCATTATTGTTATCATGTAGTCATGGCTACCCGCTATAATCACATCTCATTGGTCAGTCACATCATATTCATCCCTCATTGGTCATCAGAGAGAAGTGGCATGTGACGCTGGTTTGAAAGCCTAACTTTCTTCACTTCCTCTCTATTCGTAGCCGTGGACAGACCGTCAACGGCTGATCATTCATTTGTTTATGTTCTATCTGTATAAATTCACCATACAGGTACATAAACCTCTTGACCGCCATCTCAGCTGTTCTCATTTCCTCGTGACGGTGGCCTGCTTTCACGGCCGGCCGCCGACTGTCACAAGTATATATATTGAAATGCCAGTATTTTTTACAGTATACATGTGTATAAACAAAAGCAACTTCTCTGCCGAGTGATCTTTTTCCTGAAATACGAAGGAGAAAACGACTGTGCTTTATAGCTTTTCGCTCGAATATTATTCACGATTTCAGTCTTTTAGACTCCTACCTCTTGACAGACTATATAATGATTCATTTTTGTAAAAGATACCCAGGTGACGACTGATATGTGTTGACGTGTCTCACGAGAACGTAAATACATCGTACGTAATACAGGTATGAAGTCCTTTCCCTGCATACATGTTATCAGTGCTGACATCACCGCAGACGATATGTGAACTGAATGCCCCGAGCGATGTGGCGCTAACAGAAACAGCAAGACGATATCGTCCCCCAATGGAAATGCATGTATCACAATTTAAGTTTAATTAATTCAACGCTATCTCTCCGCGGCACGTGTCACCTGGACACAATTGGTGCCACGGATAGCATTTAAATTAAATTAAATCAAATTAAAGCCATAAATTCTTGCCGCACTTTACGTGTCATCAGCGCCATCTTGAAATGGCAACATATGTGAAAGGTTCGATGTCTTCGCCTCTTCAGAATAATTAACACAGCAAATAATTTAATGTTTAGCGACACTGATTTCTAATTTCTGGTCACAGTAGGCCTGGAGGGAGACCCAAGGACAAATAGATCGGTGCTTTGGGCCATCTTTGTGCACACATGGGCTAAACCGGGTCAACGAGCCTGTGCGAAAATGCGATGAAAAAAAATGTTGAAATGGCCCCAGAATAGACTACCTCTCGACCATGACGGCAGCGACCGTCGCCGACAAAAAGTACATCTTGATACGTTATTGTTATGATTTTATCAAATAATATTCAACAGCATAAACACTGTAATTTGCGCGCGAACCAATAAATAAACGCGATTAAAGCCTTATCGCCAGACCTAAACATATGGCTGCTCACTTGCATTAGTATAAAGATAATAATTAAACTAGAAGTGTACCTGGCAGGCTGTTTATGTCAGTGCCCCTTGAAATGTGTAACAATCAATTATAATTCCGCAAAACGGGTGTACTTATAGCATCAACAACAACAATTAAACCAACAGTAAAAATATGTAGTCACAAATGGCAGCAAGGCCCATCCATTGCTCGTGAACACCATGAAACGGTATCTTTTCGTACTCGTATATTAGATTCTGTAACATACATTCAACGACAAACCCCACCGCCATAACCTATAAGGGCGGCCAGAACCGTCCTGGGGGATTCTGGTACCCCCCCCCCCCCACCCCTCTCCCCCAGGTGGGGCAATCCTTCACAGGTCATTCATCAGGGTGTGTATGAGGCTTATCATAGGGGGCGTGGTAACATAGATAACACCCGCATCGGAGGCAACATACAACTGCGCCATTGTCGATTGCAGAAATGTACACTCAAGTACCTTTCTTCTCGCTGTCGTCAAAGGTGTATTTTTGCCATAAACTCCGCCCTATTAAATCAGACTGGACGGCCAGACGGGGAATTAAGGTGTCACTGAGTTCCCGCGAGATAAGATATCCGCAAGTGAGGTATGGATAGGGCTGTGTTTTTTTTTACATGGCGAGGAGGGTTTGCGGTTTGTAGCGATGTCCTATGGGAGATACACGGTATGGCTTGCTAATACCCCAACGTCGTGGTATGAGGGGTGGTAACCAATATGTTGGGCGGGTCTCAGATCTTTCGCCGCTGTCCAATCTTAAGGCGAGATGACATACAGATAGGGTTTTCTGTCCCGGCAACGATGACTTCACAATGAAGTCTATTAAATACGAGAAACCGTGGCGGACATCGCCACCTCAGGGAACCAACCTCACTACGCCATGGATCTGATACACGACCAATTGAAGTTAGAGTAATCAGTAGCACTCCACTAACGGGTCGACAAAATGGAATGTCGTTATCGCCGACTTGGAAACCAAGACAGGGGTTAAACGACGACAGAAATGCACAGAGGTGTCCACATAAAAACATGACCATAACCAGGGCATCGTTAACGGTATCGGATAACAATCAGAAGCGACTTCAACGCAGCATGTCAAAAATGTGTCAATATGCCAAAATACCGGGTTCTTACCATACAGTCCCTCAGTTCGTTATCCAAAAGGTCAACGGACAAGTCCTTTACGCGGTATCCCACACATACTCATCATATCCATCAATTGGCCATGGTGATTGCGCAATCCTCAGCATACCGATGTACGGCCATGTGGCAATACTATAATACGATACGATTTACTACACGTATATCACTAAAACAATACAAAAAGCACGAAAGAAATACGCCGTTGCGCCTGAAAAAATAGCTCTTTGTTTCACAACCGGTGTCTCCCCCTGTGCGAAGATCACGAAACGTCTCGTGCGGTCAAGTGGCTCCCCCTGACGTTGAGGATAGGAGTTCTCTCGGTGGGGTGGGCGGCAGGAAGAGGGGGAGGACGTGGGGGACATACATAACGGGTGTGACAGGACAGGTGTTGCCACCAGCCGGTCAGCGGTCAGACCGCGGGAGACATGCCCCGAGGCTCTAAACTCCTCAAGAGACAACAAATCAAGCGTTTGACACAGTTGTTGCGTACCGCGCGGCAGGTATACAGAGATGATGTACGTACATGATTAAAACTAAACTGTGAAGAAAACGAAATCCCGCAAGACCCTCGTCTCAAATCCGCACAATGTTGTCAAACGCAGTTTGTTCTTGTTAATCAACAAAAAAAGTTTAATCGTCGGCCACTTTAAGTATACACATTGACCAAGACACATTATGACACAGAGGTGAGTGCTATAAAAGGGGCCCGTCACTTCATCTGAAGACAAGCGTAAATTAAGTGAAGCCATAATTCGTAGCTGGCATGATACACGATTCACACGGTAACACGGACACAAACAGTTCTGTACTCTGTGGCAAAACGTCATGGTCCGATACCGTTGAATTCGGACACCAGTAATGATCTAGGCCGGACCCCCGCGGACTCCGTGTGGGTCACTTTCCACCTGGCCACCTTCTTCCCGCAATAACTATCCAGCCCCGCCGTTGTTAAACCGGGAGGCCTACAGTATCAAAAGCTCTACGGAAGTCAATCAAGCAAGCCCCGCGGTTATTCACGCCTGCGTTCTTCATTGGTTGAGGGGGGACACCGCCACCACCACCCCCACCACCACCACCGACACGAGACACAGCTGGGCGACACCAAATCACTGTCAGCTCCGACGTCGACGGCGACCCTATTAAGCACCGGTGATATATCATCGTCCCTGACCCCCATGGCTTGGACAGCCTGCCACCCACGCGGCCCAGTGTCAAGGTCAAAGGTGCAAGGTCACGCGGACTAAACGCCGGACAAGCAATCAAACACACCCACGGTTGGGTGAGGTCTCCATCAGTGAACCCTACAACGACCCTCAACGTACTCCGTAGCTCATTCACGCTACCAGGCAGCCAGCCAGCCACACGCAGTTATTCGTCATAAGAAATTAGCCTTGCAATATCATGATTTATCCCCCACGCGAAATTACACCATAACACGCCTACCATAATTTCACCATTCCATGGGCCTTACGTGACTCGACAATGCGAATGCCCCGAACGGCCTCTGGACCTAATTAACGGGCTGATAGATTGGCAGAGGTGAGGAATCTAACCTCTTATTTCACCGCACCCAGAGTAAATATTCTTGTTTATGTGGCTTGGTATCAGGAGACGCATAATGAACCCAGGGCTAAGTGGGCCATGTGATGGCGGGAAAGGTAATATCGACATAGAAGGAAATACCCTTCTTCATATACTAGTACTTCTGATGTAGTCTTATCTTTCATTGGTTTCAAAGATCAAACTTAAAATGAATGTCAAACCGAAGAAAATGGATGTCAAACCGAAGATAATGGATGTCAACCCAAATAAAATGGATGTAAAACCAAAGAAATTGAAGTGCTGCAATAAGAAGACCCCACATCAGTATTTCGTTCAGCGTGAATAACAAGCACGAATGGAATATCTTTTTTGTCAATTCATTTCTGACAACACTTTTTTTTGGTAGATTCGGCACTTGTCATATACGATCGGTTTTATCATCAGTACGGAGGTCTATTTAATCTGTCATCCACCCAGGCCCAACCAATACAGCTGATTAGACCCAGACCCGGATTTAAATTTGAGAGGACCCCCTTTTCAATCAAACCACACATAATGACCCTTAAACGGTTTAACAGACGGCAATTTGTCTTATGGCATATTACGTGACCATCCACACTACACCTTATGCCTGACTTCGTGACGTCATCGGTGCCATCCTGCCATACAGGATTTATGTATTTAGGGATAGGCTTCCTATATAAACATACAGAAATATCGCCTCCCTCCACCCCACCTGACGCAAAAACACATAACATTATACATATTGCCCGAGGGGTCCAGTTATCGTGTTTAACCCCACCGGATATCGCCTTTCACCATCGTTTTTCCTTGGGTCAGGTTCCATCACCCCACCGGCGTATATATAAACGAGAGGATGGCATACACACACACACACACGCCATCATCCACCCTCTCGCCCCCTGGTGGTCCACAGCGACCACTGGTGCCCCCTGGCGGCCCACAGCGACCACTGGCTACGCCCTAGCGGCACACAGCGACCACAAGTGCCCCCTGGTGGCCCACAGCGACCACAGGTGCCCCATGGCGGCCCACAGCGACCACTGGTGCCCCCTGGCGGCCCACAGCGACCACTGGTGCCCCCTGCCGGCCCACAGCGACCACAGGTGCCCCCTGATGACCCACAGCGACCACAGGTGCCCCCTGATGACCCACAGGTGCCCCCTGGCGGCCCACAGCGACCACTGGTGCCCCCTGGCGGCCCACAGCGACCACAGGTGCCCCCTGGCGGCCCACAGCGACCACAGGTGCCCCCTGGCGGCCCACACCACTCCCTGGCGGCGTCCCGTGCGCCGGTCATGCCGTGAGCCGTGAGCCGTGATCCCCACCACAAAGTATCGTCTTCCAGATACATTTACACCGTCCATTGCAACAACTGGCGCGTGTGTAGCTTGGACGAAGGCACGGATGGATGGATAGGGGGGTACCGTCATCATCTTACTGTAAACCAAGATACCTGATCCCCTCACTCTCCCCTTCTTAATCTCAGCTCCCCGCCCCACCGACCGCTAGTCCGCCCCCCCCCACTGAATATCAGTCCCCCACCACCTAGGTTCACTCCTCTCTTTATACCAGCCCGCATCCCAACGGTTTACCCCCCACCCCCCCCCCCCCCCCGCGCCCAGGTCTGTCGCTCCATCTGAGACCCCCGCCCCCTCGGTCAGTCTTCGATCCCCTCCTCCTCGGTCATCGCTCCCCTCCATCTCAGCCCCCCCTCCCCCACCCCCCACCACCCTTATCCTCCCCCGTCGAGATCCTGCAACGCCTGGCCTTCGGGATCGCAATAAGCAATGGGCCAATGAGACCAGACGTCATCGGGATCAGCGGGATTTCTGGCGGACTTCCCATGTCACTCCGGATCGCCCGCCCGCCCGCCCGCCATCAGGCAGACGGGAGTCGGCTGGAGACCTTGATCCAGATCGTAATTGTTGGTCCAGCTGGGGGCAACTGCGGTAAATCCAGGTAAGACAAGCCAGCGATCCAGGTCAGGACATAGTACCGGGCGGCCCGGGAATTCGGGGGACGCGAATGTGAGGTGGGGGGGGGGCAGGTGAGAGGGGGGGGGTAAGAGAGAGAGGTGGGGGGGGGTGAGAGGGTGGTGTGACGGGGGGGGGGGATAGGACGGGAAGGGGCAGGGTGTGGATAACTGATGGTAATAGACGGTGAAAAAGCAACAGAGGGGGGAGTTCGGGTCGAGGGAGGTACCCAGTGGAGTCCGGATCAGAAAGGGCAAGTAGCCGGCCGCCGTCCGGAGCTGGGAGGGAGGGGTCGGGGAGATCCGCTACTCAGCTGTCCGGATCCTCCTGGAGAGACCAGTCAGCGAGGCAATAGGGAACCCATTCCGAAGTGGCAGGATACATTAGGCCCGGGACGTCAGGATCAAATGGACAGCGCTCCAGGGAGAGAACATCCTTCTGGATCAAACGCCGGGATTCTTTCCCTGGCCTGTGTAAGCGGCATGGCAGACATCCCACATGGGCTGTGGGTGGGTGGGGTGGGGGGGGGGGGGTGTCCCAGGCTTTACATGTAAGGTTCCAATCACCACGGGTTATGTAGGTATCAAACCACTCCCTGCTTCTTGTGTAAGATACTGTTTCTGCCCTTCCCGGGACCCGCCCTGGTCGCAAGTCTAAGCGAACTTATACTGCAGACTAACAGGTTGCGGGTTCAACCCCCACTCGTGCCTGGGACCGTTTCAATCTTCAATCTCTTCGTCGCAAGGGTTCCTTGACCCGAGATATTGCCATGTGGTCACAAAGATGGCCTAGAGCACCGAGCGATCCCTCTGCCCTAACACCATTATTACATATCTCTGGTATGCGTTTGCCGTTATATTCTCATTGTGTGTTCGAACACGTACAGCGAAAGCACCACAGAGATTTTAACGCACAAAGGACTTGATAAATGTTTCATTTACAACAGTACCGCACAGAATGACCTACCTCAGAGCAGCTACAAAAGACACCAGACACTCGGGACGCACTCCTGATTCTGCCCGACTGATCCCGGGAAACGTATACCGAGCCAGTGGGTAGCAAGCTTCTGAATACCGGAGTCCTGGCATAAACACTGCATCTACTACTTGATACAAGTACCACAAGTAGCGAAGGATAGACAGAGAGAGAGCGGGAGAGAGAGAGAGAGAGAGAGAAAGAAAGAAGTCCTGTTTGCCTAGAACCCCAAGACTTTGCCCCCCAGCTCCAGAACAAGTCAGTTCTAGTGCCACTAGGCACTACGTGAGGGAAGCCAAGGTGATAAGGTTTCCGCATGGGGGTGGGGGCTGGGTGGTGAGGACGGGGAAAAAGGCAGGGGGAGGGGCAGGGTGGTAAGAACGGGAGAGTGGGCAGGGGCAGGGGCAGGGGCAGGGGAGGGGGACAGGGTTTAACAGGGCCGTGTACGGCTAGTCACAGGTAAACACTGGAGCAATCACTGCCGAGAAGTCGTTGTAGGTTCAGGATTATCTTCAGGGGGTTATCTGTGGGGCGACGGGGGTGGGGGTGGGGGGGGGGGGGTCGCGACAGAAGGTTACAGCGAGTGGGGACATAGAGGGGTGGGGGGAGGAATGCTGAGGGCCGGTGAGATATATAGCATAGTTGGAGAGTTAACGAGGGCGAAATTCGCAGAAAGGGAAGGAGAAGAAGCCATCAGATAAGATGGATGAAGGGACTGATGGATGGGAGAAATGAATTAATGGATGGAGAGATGGATGGATGGATGAGAGGTGGATGTATGGGAGAAATGGATGGACGAATGGAGAGATGGATGAATGGAGAGATGGATGGATGGAGAGATGGATGGATGGAGAGATGGATGGATGGAGAGACGGATGAATGGAGAGATGGATGGATGGAGAGATGGATGGATGTAGAGACGGATGGATGGAGAGATGGATGAATAGAGAGATGGATGGATGGAGAGATGGATGGATGGAGAGATGGATGGATGGAGAGATGGATGAATAGAGATGGATGGATGGAGAGATGGATGGATGGAGACGGATGAATGGAGAGATGGATGGATGGAGAGATGGATGGATGTAGAGACGGATGGATGGAGAGATGGATGAATAGAGAGATGGATGGATGGAGAGATGGATGGATGGAGAGATGGATGAATAGAGAGATGGATGGATGGAGAGACGGATGAATGGAGAGATGGATGAATAGAGAGATGGATGGATGGAGAGATGGGTGAATGGAGAGATGGATGGACGGAGAGATGGATGGACGGAGAGATGGATGCAAAAAATATGGGTGGAGGTAGATGGATGGATGGGAGCACGGATACATGGATCGGTGTTTTTTTTTAATCCCATATTCTTATACATTGGGTGATCTTCCTAGCATAATACGGTAGAGGGCGTCTGTCGCGAGGCTGCATAGGATGTCGTCACCAGAGTCGCGGATCGGGGTGAGAATCCTCACAGACAGACAAGGATAGGCGGAAAGAATAAAACCACAGACACCAGTGCTTTGATTGATCGGACAGGGATCAATCGTAACTCTCAGTCTGACTCACTACATCGTGCCAAGACACAAATGCGGCAATGTACGTAAGGTCTCATGACGTCATACAGCGGTAAGACCACCATGTTGTACGAACTTCATGGCGGGCTATCACATAATATTAAACTGAGTGAGATTACAAATGATGAAGATTGAATCGTTCAATCATATTCAATTATATTGTTCAATTTGAAGTCACTTATAAGCCATGGTGGCTGGGTGAGCTGTATATTTCTGTTATTTGTGGTGCGTGTATGTTGTATTAGTGAACTCACAAGGGAGTATAATAACGAAATATCTATCCATCGCATTGTACGTTTTTCAGTGGGTAATTGGTCCGGTATTAATACCCGTTATATCGGTTGATCTATCAGAAATATTACAAATATATAACACGTTTACAGGTCAGGTTCCATGGGTTAATCTTTCTACAATGGCCTATGTCGAAGGAATTAATCATAAAACATGCGATATATTTATATACCGGGCGATGCCCATGTCTTCGGCAATGATATATATACATATATATATATATTGTATGTGAGGAAATTGACATCTCCCAGTCACCATGGTCACACTTGGGTCTCCTACCTGATCTGTCCACGCTGTGTAATGTCAGTACAGACAGGACGTCTGTCAGTTGCCATAGTTACCTTTGTTCTGTCAGATCCCCACGTTGTGGCATCAGACGATAATGTCAAAACAGACAGGACGTCTCCCAGTTACCATGGCTACGTTTGTTCTCCTGCCAGACGATAATGTCAATGTATTTGGAGAACAATAACCCAGGTGAGAGGTGCGTAAAGCCCTTCGTTAATTATGAACATTGCACCCGTGGGTAAGCAGACAGGAACGAAAACACACTGGTTCCTATCCTCATCTCACGGGGCACGGGTGGGTTGGGGCAGCGGTGAGGGGTGGGAAAGGTTGGTGAGGGGTGGTGATGGTTGGTGACGGGTGGTGAGGGGTGGCGAGGGGCGGTAAGGGGTAATGAGGGATGGTGAGAAGTGGTGAGGGGTAGTGAGGGGCGGTGAGGGGTGGTCAGGTGTGGTAAGGGGCGGTGAGGGGTGGCGAGGGGTGGTGATGGTTGGTGAGAGGTGGTGAGGGTTGGTGATGGTTGGTGACGGCGGTAAGGGGCGGTGAGGGGTGGTGATGGTTGGTGAGGGGTGTTAGGGTTGGTCAGGTGTGGTAAGGGGCGGTGACTGGCGGTGAGGGGTGGTGAGGAGTAATGAGCGATGGTGAGAGATGGTGAGGGGTGGTAAGGGGCGGTGAGGTGTGGAAAGGGGCGGCGAAAGGTGGTCAGGGGTGGTGAGGGTTGGTGACTGGCGGCGAGGGGTTGTCAGGGGTGGTGAGGGTTGGTGACTGGCGGCGAGGGGTTGTCAGGGATGGTGACGTTGGAGGAGTCAGTTCCTTAGCTTGGTCGGTTAAGGAACGGATGGTGTGTTTGTTTCTACTTCTTCAGATCAGTACAGACAAACACACCAATGATAAACAAAAGCTCCACTCTCAGCACCACGGTCCCAAATTGACAATGGGGAGGGGGAGGGGGAGCGAGGGTCTAGATGATCTTTGCGGCTCTTCAAAGAATACGATTGAGTCACTGATTACGTTGAGTAGATTATATGCAAAGATGACTAATAAGACCAAGGTTAAGCACCCGGGATATCTGCCCTCTGACCGACACGGCCGTCTCAGTCGATCGTGTAACTGGCCTGACGCACACGCTACATACTTCGTGAACAGTACCAACACACACATCCACACAGTATATTAAGGGCGTTAAGACGGTGAAGGATTTAATACATGAAGATAATCGTTTAATTTCGGAGCAAGAGCTCAAAGATAAATATGGTGTGTGTGCGTTTACATTTCTTAGAATATTACTCGCTACGGTCAACCAGTCCACATAGCTGGAAATTAAGGATCACAGACGCTCAAGCTGAACGCGCTCACACGGTTAAGAACACGAGATATTACACCTGTGGACAAATGTATTGGAACACACACACGCACATATCGGTCAGATGTGAAACAAGTCTCATATATCATCAGATGATGATGACATTTGTCCCACTATCAGATTGCGGCACTGGCATGAACTAGTACATGAAGCAATTCTCAGCCTCAGAGTTAAACCCGACTTGTCGATCTCGCCACAGTAAAAGTACGTCATAGCCGGTGGCTCCCTCTGTTGTGTACAAAGGGAAGCGCTTTGGGGGAGAGATGGCGGAGTCGACCACTGACATCTGTGTATGGGACGCCATGTGTATTTTATCTCATTGTAACAGGGGTTTATGTGACGCAAATCGATATATCCTGAATGGTATACAAGCCACGCTTATGGTTATCCATTACATAAAAAATACGACAATAACGGACCGCAAACAACCCATACACCCAGTCAGACAATGACTGGTGGGTACGGCACGCTAGGCCAACATAACCAGTGAAGTGGCTACCTGCGGGACAGATACGCGGTCACACGGCGTCATAGAGCGGTCGTATAAGGTTCTCCTCCCAAAGCGCTTCACGGAGGTCGGTCAGCGAGGATTCCAACGTTTACGGTTGGTTGGTTATTCAGGACGCTTTAACCACTGTTGGTCACATCGCGTCAATGGGAGAAGGAAGGGAAAGTGGAGCCATGTCCCCGAGGGTACCCCCTACTCTTTGCGAAGAAGGACAAGGGATCTTTATCCTGCGACCACACAGACATGGCCACAGCGGGGCTCGAACCACCGATCCCCGTGCCGTTAGGCTCCCAGGTGGCCAGAACACTCAATGCGAGCGCTCTAACCCACTGAGCTATCGCGCCGGCCGCTCCAATGTATACGATACCCATGTGTGTGCATTGCTACTGCATGTAAGACTTTAGCTTCATAACGTGGTATATATCAGGGTTCCTCATACAACAGAAGCACGGGTGGAATTCACGCGTGGTCGTATGTGCAATATCTCCAACCGATTGTCATAAATTGGCCCGAAACGTATGAAATGTGAGGAATAATCTACTGTTGAACCCGAATCGTAGCGATCGGTGTTCGGACACAATGTGACGCAGTCGGTCAAAAACATTTGTTCCCAGCTATCGTAAATCTTATGTGTGGAATGCGAGATCTCGCACAGTGTCACAGTCTGTAGATATCTTGTCTCAAATGTGCTGTATATGGACGTGCAACCGGAAGCACACGCCCGTTCCATTATGATTCCTATGTTTGACGAATGCGCCGAGTTTCTCGACTCTGTCCACCACGCATCCCTCGAGATGAGAACGCAGGTAAAACAATCACGATTGAGCCAATCGAATAATTCGCCGACGATAGATCATAAGAAACCGAAAAACAAGGAAAACATGTGCGGTGCCGTTATGATGACACGGACATCCGCAACGTTGACCATTACATAAGGACATGCAATGCACCCGCAGAGAACACGAGGGTCCGACTTACCGTAGGGTGAGTGCTGTATGACGTTTTCCTTGATGCTCTCCAGGGCCAGGTACCCCCACCGCTTGTCGAAGTCCTCTTTACACCCGTCCATTCTGACCGGCCGGACCGGACCCGCCGACCGCCGCCCGTCATCCACAGCAGCCTGGGGGGAGACACGAGGGGTGGGGGGGGGGGGGTGGATTAAAGCCTTGAGACGACCAGGGTGGGTGGGGCATGACACGGTGAGGGGAAGAGGGGCGGGGTTAACGCCTAAAGACGCAGCGAACGGAGAACCATCATTTTTTTTTTTTTTTTTTTATAATGTGAGAAAATATTTACTTTTAATCACGCCACTATATCGTGTTATGTCTTTAATGTGTCGCCTACCACTGACATTGTAACCACAGTCATCCTAGAATAACTCTGATCATAATAAGTAGCACCCGGGTGTAGTAGCACTTGGGAGTAGCAAAAACATTAATCTGCCGTGAAATCCAACATGGCGCCTATACGTCCAGCAAAAAAACATAGAAACCCCCGAACATGATCGACTTACGTCATCAGAAACGCATCATCACCACTGCGGCCAGACAATGGTGACTTCGGGAGATATTTTGCGGCCGGTCGGTGATTATCTGCTGAGTGAGGCGTGCTTACCTTCTCTCCCCTGAAGTGGGAGAGCCGCTTCTGTCGCTGGCAGAGGACGCAGAAGTGGGGCTCCCACACGGCACGTGGCGCCAACCCATCCTGGAACAGCACCACCTCGTGGCGACTGTCGAGTTCTGCAAGGACGGAGAGTGATACACTGTGAGGCGGGTCATAAGCGACGTCATAACGGGTCATACGAGACGTCATAACCGGTCATAATGGCCACGTGCATGTTGGTAATCAGAGGTCTACAACCAGGAGTTTGTGCCCTGCAGGATCATTGCTGTAACCCGGCAAATGGCAATAAACTTCCTTACTCAAATAATAATAGCTCTACCCCATTTCATATTCACATGTACGCGTAGACCAAATAACACCATATAATTACATAGTCGAACTGGTACACGTGGATGTAAGTATGTAACCATCAACTACAAAGCAGGGCATACATATTACAATGGAGGTTCGTCCACTGCTTCCTTGTCGACGGCCAGTGTATGCATGTATGTAACCAAAAAAGACCGCATAAGCCAGTGATACAGTCGAATATTCTATATACTGTACTATGTAGGGCGACTGACGTAGCCAGTACTCAGTGGATCTATGCCAGCATGGTATCTATCAATACCGCGTGGAGTAATAATAAATCGACTCAGTGCTTCCCAATCAATGTGCGGAACCCGAGACCTTGAGTTAATAATCATGTGTGTACGTTGTCAGTTTCACCGCAGCGATGATCTTCGAATCTTCAACGCTTGCCTCTCCCAGATCACCACTCTCCACTGCCGCGACCCTCAGGTACAGGGGGGGGGGGGGGGGAGGGCAGGTGTCCGCCACCCTCCCTCATCCCGCAACACCCATCAGACCATTTTGCACCATCAAATATCACGAATTGTCCCCACCCCCTCCCCCAAGCGCTCCATAAGATGAAAATAATGAACACCCCACACCCCGCACAACCGACACAAAATAACATGGAACATGCCCCCCCCCACCCCCCCTCGCACTCCTCATGTCATTGAACACTACCACAGGGCCGCTGCATCCAAGAACCCTCCTCCCCCCGCCCCCCACTCTTGACGCCCATGACCTCCTCCTCCCCCCCCCCCCCCAACCCCGGCTCTGACGGCCATGAAGAAGCCAGTAGCGCTCCGTCAATAAAAAAAAGCCAATTAACGGAGTCTCATAAATATCTTTGGGTTGATCTGGTGTCAGAGATTACAGGACATCCACACACCCCACAGCGAGCACCCCCGACACACCCTGGGGGTCTGAGTACTGACACTGCGCCCCCGACACACCCTGGGGGTCTGAGTACTGACACTGCGCCCCCGACACACCCTGGGGGTCTGAGTACTGACACTGCGGCCCCGACACACCCTGGGGGTCTGAGTACTGACACTGCGGCCCCGACACACCCTGGGGGTCTGAGTACTGACACTGCGCCCCCGGCACACCCTGGGGGTCTGCGTACTGACACTGCGCCCCCAACACACTCTGGGGGTCTGAGTACTGACACTGCGCCCCCGGCACACCCTGGGGGTCTGAGTACTGACACTGCGCCCCCAACACACTCTGGGGGTCTGAGTACTGACACTGCGCCCCCGACACACCCTGGGGGTCTGAGTACTGACACTGCGCCCCCAACACACCCTGGGGGTCTGAGTACTGACACTGCGCCCCCGACACACCCTGGGGGTCTGAGTACTGACACTGCGGCCCCGACACACCCTGGGGGTCTGAGTACTGACACTGCGCCCCCAACACACCCTGGGGGTCTGAGTACTGACACTGCGCCCCCGACACACCCTGGGGGTCTGAGTACTGACACTGACACATGGTCGGCTACCATAGCCATCACACACATGTATACCGCGTCATCATACCACATCGCACAACTAGACTCACTGCAAGGCTATCCCAAAGAACAGAAATCATCAGAAATGTAATGTCAGTGTTTCATGCCACTTTTGTGCACATGAAGGCTAGATCTGACCAATGAAACGTGTTCATACTCGCTGTTCAGCCCGCAACTATTACAGCCTTGAATGAAATAGTGGGTCTTTCAGGCAACGTTTGTGCACAGCAAGGATACTGTTGGGCCAATGACAACGAGAGAGAAGACGTGTAACACACTGTATCTGTAAGCATGCTCAAACCCTAGAGAAAGAAACGAAAGAAAATGTTTTACGCCACGTTTTTGCACAAGACTATACATAGGGCCAAGAAGCTTCCAGAAATTAAGCATAATTACGAAATACCCCTCATTTTTACCGAGACAGCTTGCCTTAAATTCCTTTCGGGTCACATATCTGTGGTCACCATAGTCAGTTACACGGACGGGATTATTCATGGCGTGGGTCCCAATAGTATAGATCTCTCATTACCACCACGAGTGGAAACGCCCCCCCCCCCCT
Organism: Arenicola marina; assembly: GCA_964019135.1. Lineage (NCBI taxonomy): Eukaryota > Metazoa > Annelida > Polychaeta > Arenicolidae > Arenicola > Arenicola marina. Next base: position 29,095,266 of record OZ025264.1, on the reverse strand, counting down.
CCCATATCCTCTCCATCCAGCCACCCCTCCCTTCAGCCCTTCCGCCCCGCCGCCACTACCTCCTCTCTCCCGCCATTGACAGCATACTCTTATATCTACTTTGATAGCGTTCCCGAGATACATTGTGCGAGGCCCGTCAATGTTTGCGCAATGCTGAGTCAGCATGAATACTGAGTGACCGGCCCTTTGTCAGTCGGCTCCCAAAGGGACTCAGGCACGCTGGTACCCTTTTCTGCGATGGCCACCTAGCGGTGAACTCTGGCATTACATAATGCCCCGTCACCCCGACACAATGAGCCTGCAAACGCCAATCTACGGGAAGGTATGGTGCTACGATCGACTGAATACACGACTAACCACAGCCACAATAGTTCCATGTGGCTTAATTCACTTTATGTTACCGAAGCTTAGTCCACTTGCAAAGTGCTCGTAACTTACCCGGATTTTAAATGTCATCAACTCTTATCTAAAGTCATGGGTTAATTCATCTAAGGCTTGACAGGGTATCTGACTGCATGTTTAAACCCCAAAGGAAATGTTTAATGCCAATTGTTTCTGCACATAACGGCTATATAAGGCCAAGATGCCTCCATTATTAACTAATTAATTGATCCTTATTTCTAACACCACAGCTTGCCTAACTTCATTTCTGGTCAACTAGCTCTGGTTACCATAAGCGGACTGTTGTCGAACTGAAACTAAAAAGCGCCAGGGACGTGTTTTCCCTATATTTCGCAAAGTACATTTATTCACGCCATCAACGTATGATATTATTATATAGGGAATGATTATAAACTATTTCTGATATGCCTCGTATGATTTGAACGGTTTTTAGGAGCAGATCATTGCATGGCTTATTCACGGCGTTCTGTCATTAAATCCGTCCTCTCTTCAGTTTGGAAGCAGCCTACTTACATGCGCCATCTTAGATTTTTTTCATTTTAGAATCAAGACTAAAAGTATCTCAAAATTATGGTGCCTATATTTTATATCTCTTTATGAGTCTGTAAAACAACACTGTCAACATAAAACAGCGCGATTTATTTATATCACGCGCGGACGTCCTAGGGAGTCGCAGTCGACATCACACAGAATACCGAACAGCGAACAGGCGCGCAGGGATATAAAGCCGGCCACCAACTCCTGCTCCGGCGAACAAATTTGCTTCTTTCCGAATAGCCCACATGCTTTCAGGATTAAGATTCAAGACAGAATATACTTATTTGACATGGAGAAGAGGTTGGTAATACCAAACATTACAGAATATATCACTTTAATTCAGCCTAAATCACCATATCACACACCAACCAACCAAGTAATCGGCCGACCTGGCGACTACAAGCGACCAACGTGAGCCACCCAAGGAAACCAACGCTTCACAGACAGCAACACGATACCTGACGAATCTACCAGCTCGGCTTCCGCATTGGCCGAATAGTCGTCCCCCAAAACACCCCCCACCCCCTCACCCCCTCAACCCCACAGCACCCCCCCCCCCCTCCCGCCCCCCTCACCGAAATCGGCGTATGAGTCACCACGGAGGCAACATTCCACGACAGGGGTCACACCTTTCGAGCCAGCTGCCAACCCTCACATCTGGTAACAACTTAAATGCTGTTGTTTTTTTCCCTCTTATGAAGAAGTATTTGAATAAAAGACGGCCCTCCTCACCCACCCGTATTATCACCTTTCCTACCACCGCCCTCGCCCTTTTCCCTCCTCGCCCACCCCTACCTCCCTTCCAGCCACCGCCCTCGCCTCCCCCACCCCCTTCCAGCCACCGCCCTCGCCCTCATCCCTCCCGTCATTCTTAAACCTACAATCAGGGTCAACAGGCGGTTATCTAGAATACCAAAGACCCTCTTTCCCGCCCCAACTTCTACCTCCCCTAAACCCCTCCATTCCCTCGCCATTCCGATCCACGGGCGCATTTTATCCACTGTTTATAAATAAGATATTTATTACTCAGTAATCAGCGTTGCAGTATAAGTCCAACGCACTCAGCTAAACCCATTTCCTTCAGGGTGAGTAACTTCAGTTGTTATCGCTACCGAGGCTGGCGGCGTAAAAACATTGACGCCCTGTATAATGCTTCGCGAAGCACCTTTTTCAAACTTAAAATTAATCGGAACTTGTTGTTTCATCACATACATGACGCCAATAATAACAATGCGCAGCATTCCGCACATTCATTTATGTTCATAAAGGAATATGTTATCCCCGACGGCTACATGAAGGTTTTTTTTTTAATTAGTAGGGGAGAGAAGAGGGAGACGGGGCGGGGGGCGGGGGGGGGGGGGGGGGAGGGTACACTCGACGTAAGGAGAAAGTACGAAATTCAGACACCAAGGTTGACAAATATCTGCGTGACACGGGGGCGTTATGATAGGTTTCCCTCCCGCCTCCCGGGGCCGGGCACACAATGCAGGCGTGACGGACAGGTTCTCGCACCGCCAGGAATAATGATATGTGTCATGTTGTGACGGCTCAAGCGCGCCTGCTGCCAGGGCAAACATTGGGCAGGCGACATGGGAAGACAGATGCATAGGATGTACGTGTGAAAGGGTTCCTTGGCATGGGGTCGGGGTCGGGGTCGGGGTCGGGGTCGGGGTCGGGGTCGGGGTCGGGGTCGGGGTCGGGGTACGTTGTATGGTATAAGCGGACTACCGCACCGGATGATTGGATTCGTAGTGCCGACTTGCTTGTGTTTTAGGCCACGTTTGTGCGCACATGGAACCTTCCGGGACGTTGAAGGATGATTGGAATCATACCCCATTTTGATTGAAAACCCAGGACCCAATGATCTGCGGTCTAGTGCGCTAACCACTACACCAGTGAGGATTCGAACCCCGGACCTACTGATCTACGATCCATTGCGCTACACCATGCAGTCAGGATTCACGGAGGGTCTATAGCGCCCTGTGCTGGTCTATTGCGCCATGTACCGCCTTGTGCTGGTCTATAGCACTCTGTGCTGGTCTATAGCGCTCTGTACCGCCATGTGCTGGTCCATAGCTCTCTGTACCGCCATGTGCTGGTTTATAGCGCCCTGTGCTGTTCTATAGCGCTCTGTGCTGGTCTATAGCGCCCTGTGCCGCCCTGTACTGGTCTATAGCGCCCTGTACCGCCCTGTGCTGGTCTATAGCGCCCTGTACCGCCCTGTGCTGGCTTATAGCGCCCTGTGTTGTTCTATAGCGCCATGTGCTGGTCTATAGCGCCCTGTACTACCCTGTGCTGGCTTATAGCGACCTGTGCTGGTCTATAGAGCCCTGTGCCCGCCCTGTGCTGGCTTATAGCGCCCTGTGTTGTTCTATAGCGCCATGTGCTGGTCTATAGCGCCCTGTACTACCCTGTGCTGGCTTATAGCGACCTGTGCTGGTCTATAGAGCCCTGTGCTGGTCCATAGCGCCTGGTACCGCCCTGTGTTGGTCTATAGCACCCTGTGCTGGTCTATAACACCCTGTGCTGGTCTATTGCGCCATGTACCGCCCTGTGCTGGTCTATAGCACTTTGTGCGGGTCTATAACGCTCTCTACCGCCATGTGCTGGTTTATAGGGCGATGTGCTGGTCTATAGCGCTCTGTACTGGTCTATAGCGCCCTGTACCGCCCTGTGCTGGTTTATAGCGCCCTGTACCGCCCTGTGCTGGTCTATAGCGCTCTGTGCTGGTATGTTGCGCTATGTAGAGTCCTGTGCTGGTCTATAGCGCCCTGTACCGCCCTGTGCTGGCTTATAGCGCCTTGTGCTGGTCTATTGCGCCCGATACCACCCTGTGCTGGTCGATCGCGTCTGTAGTGATCCCCAAAGTATCAAAACCGATTGTGACACATTGCAATACTCATTACAAGCGAATAACAAACACAAATCCATCTAATATACAGAGGAATTCGACATATTGATTTTGGCACTCCAAATGTGACTATCAACGACGTTGATTGGCGGTCGTTAAGAATTTCGTGTTTCTATGCCATCTGTACACATACGGGCTGAAGTAACAGATGGCATATATGGGATATATGGGATATATGGAGGAGCCCTGGGCGCGGCCTACCGGGCCCCCGCAGATTCACAGACTGAAGATTGATTTCAGTAGGACGCGTCAACCTCTGTAGGCCATAGCGCAGCAATGGGAAAGGCCAAGAAAGAGATGAGCCATGTCTCTGGGGCAACCCCCTACTCTTTGCGAAAACAGACATGCGGTCTTTATCCTGCACAAGCCGACATTTGCACAGGTGGGCTGGAAACCCGCCCTGGCCGCATGGGCTGGCCTAGCAGAGGACACTCGACATGAGCCAAACGCGCTACCCACTAGGCCATCGGGTGGCCCCTGCATGGCCAGATGGACGGACGGAAGAAAGGATGAAAACGCTTTCTGCTGTGAGGTCACATGGTGATAATGTGAAAGGTTAAGGCAGAGAGGCGCCACGTCCAGTCGCCCCCCCCCCCCTGCACCGCCCTCATCCCCCGCGTCACCTCTGTTTTTTTAATGCATTCCATTATTGAATCAGGTGAATATTAGCGCAAAAAGAATGCCAGGGAAACCCTTCCAACGCTGACAACGCCTCGCGTCGAGACAGCTTCATGCAGAGATTAATGGGATTTTTTTTTCTTGTGATAATGGCCGATTGACCGTCCCATCATGTCAGGGAGGGCGATGACGCTACTGAAGTCGTCTTTTCTCGCCACAGTCCAGAGAGAGGACCACGTGGTCTAGTGACCAACCCACCCACCTCCTGAGACTCCACAGTCCAGAGAGAGGACCAAGTGGTCTAGTGAACCACCCACCCACCCGCTGAGACTGCACAGTCCAGAGAGAGGACCACGTGGTCTGGCGACAAACCCACCCACCCACCCACTTCCGGACACGGCAGAGTACGGCGCCGAGTGGACACAGAACACCTCCACTGGACAGAAGAGAATTGGAAATATGCGCTTCGCCCCAGGCTACAGCATAAGGAACACCACCATCAGATACGGAGGGCTGATAAAAACATATAGGGGACGTAGGGGCAGGGGTTGAGCTGAATAATTAGACTCCAGTCTTCTCAAGGTTTCTTGGGATCTGAGCCAACGGTGAATTACCATCAGGAGTCCAGTAAATAACGGGAGAGAATTCCGAAGGGGGAGGGGGGGGGCGTTGGGGAGGGGGAAGACGAATCGAAAAAAGGCTGGGTGGGGGGGGCGGGATTCGGAGGAAGGCTGGGTGGGGGTGGGGGTGGAGGGGGAAGAGGGAGTCGGAGGAAGGCTGGTGGAGAGGGGGGAGGGGGGGGGTGCGATAGGTTCACATGTTTTGGAATCAGTCAAATACAATCAGCCTGATCAGCTTGGTATCTTGATAACAATCCAGCCGTGACAATGGGAGAGGGGTGTTAAATACGAGGGACGGGGGTCTGTAGCCTGAGGGTGTACAGGTGTAAGTTTCGCTGGAGTACCGTGGCAAACACACACACACTATATATATACACAGTATATATATATATATATATATATATATGGATGTGTGTGTGTCCTGTGAGTGCTGGTTCGGGGATGATGACCTCAGAATGCCAGGCTGCCAGATTGGATGGATAGGGTGGTGGTGGTGGGGGGGGGGGGGTGCTATCCAGCTCAGGCTAGCCCCTCCACTTATCAAACAGTTTCAGATTCGGTCTTTGCAATCCAACCAAACAACGCGTCAAAGAAAATTGTCGTCTGCTTCTTGTGTGTGACTTCGCATTTGTGTCGTTCGTAAAATAAGGAATTCCGTAGTTACTCCGTTTGCGAGATAGCAGGACCTCGACGCACTCCCCACCTCCCCTACACACCCTAATGATACCCCCTACTCCCCCCTCCCCCTTTACCACTCTTTTCCCCTCTCACTTTCGCCATTTGATTATCAAGGTCATTGGGTCAATCCTTTATCGCTCGCTTGCCCTTTATTTGACCGTCCACAACACATGTGGGACAGCTTAATTGTCGCCAAAGTAAATGCTCCATTCAACCGCATTCGCAGTGTAATCGCTATTCAAATACTGCCGTGGACTGTCACTGGGACACCAGAGAGTATGAGATAGCGTCGTCAAACAGTAAGCTAGGGATCAGCCAATCGGCAACCAGATACCCAGTCATTCAGAGTCCAGTCATTCAGAGTTCATACGGCAAAATCAGGCCCACGATGCCGATCTTTGACATGCGATAAACCCGCTATTAATCATCCACGTATTTGACTTGTGCTTCGTCAATGGCGTATTCTCCCGGAATACCTGATAACAAATATATATTCTCGAGAGTTACCACTAACATTTAGCAGATAATATCACCAGTATATTGCTTGCCACTGTGGTCGGCCTTCTGTTTATTATTCACCATCATTTTCACGGCAGTTCCAAGATACTCCCCCGAAGGCCCTTCCACGATACACCCTCGGAGGCTCTTTCCAAGATACCCCCTCGGAGGCTCTTCCAAGATACACCCCCGGAGGCTCTTCCAAGATACCTTTTCTAAGGCTCTTCCAAGATACACCCTCGGAGGCTCTTCCAAGATACACCCCCGAAGGCTCTTCCAAGATACCTTCTCTAAGGCTCTTCCAAGATACACCCTCGGAGGCCCTTCCAGGATACACCCTCGAAGGCTCTTCCAAGATACCCCCTCGGGGGCTCTTCCAAGATACACCCCCGGAGGCTCTTCCAAGATACACCCCCGGAGGCTCTTCCACGATACCTTCTCTAAGGCTCTTCCAAGATACACCCTTGGAGGCTGTTCCAAGATATTCCCTCGGAGGCTCCTCCAAGATACCCCCTCGAAGGCTCTTCTCACCTCACCCCGCTGTTATAGCAACTATATCACGTGTATAAAACAAACCCCCGAGGTTTTAGTGCAGCCTTTGTATCCCCTCATTACAGCAGCTGACCCTCTGGATATGGCGATCGATAAACGAGATATTAGAGCAAACGCCGGCACCAGGAACGGAGCAGTACCAGTACAAATTATAAGCTTTAATCGGACCTTTAAAACGAAAGCCCGGCGCCGACGTCCACGCACTGGGGACAACGAAAGACCTTGGAGTAACGGGCCGTTCCGATAGCTCAGCGGGTTAGAGCCTTCATCTTTAGTCCTCTGGCCACCTGAGAGCCTAACGGCACGTAGGATCCGTGGTTCGCGCCCCGCTGTGGCCATGTCTGTGTGCTCGTAGGATAAAGATCCCACGTTCTTCTTCGCAAAGAGTAGGGGGTTACCCCCGGGGACATGGCTCCACTCTCCCTTCCTTCTCCCATTGACGCGATATGACCAAAAGTGCTTATAGCGGCCTGAATACACAACCAACCAACCTTGTAGTAAACGATGTGTGCGACCAATGAACTTTACTAAACCAGGTCAAGGTCAAGGCCGAGCCTTTCTTCGCAAAGAGTAGGGGGTCACCCCCGGGGACATGGCTCAACTCTCCCTTCCTCCTCCCATTGACGCGATTCGATCAAAAGTGGTTAAAGCGTCCTGAATACACAACCAACCAACCTTGTAGTAAACGGCGTGTGCGACCAATGAACTTTATTTGACGAGGTCAAGGCCGAGGAGGACCGGAAGCTGGCGGTGACAGTCGCAAGACTTTTCGCTTAGAGCCCCATTTTCCTTGTCTCATCCTGGTCACTCCATCATTCGAACAGTAATCACCCATCTCCACCCCCACCTCCACTCCACCCAATCCATTCCCATCTTGGACACCCCCCCCCCCCCGCTCCCGCCCCCCCCCCCTTCACTGGTGTCCTTGCCAGGTAAGCAATCCTTACCCCACCCCCCCTCCCCCGAAACTGCGCCCCCGGGGGTTGGTGGCGCTGGCGTAGCGGCGCTGTCAGGCGGGAGGTGTAATTTGACGGCCGGCGTTCTGACCACCACTGAGGGGAGAGAGGTCGGGCGGGCGGGCGGAGGGGGGGGGGGGGGTCACCGCTGATCACCGTGGTGATAGGCACCATACCTCGCTTGGCTGGCGGGCTGCTGGTAGCTCACACTACACCGGGTCCAGGAGAGAACAGAACAGGCCGGTGGGACAGGCAGGGACTGCCACTTAACATATGGGGTGCAGGCGAGTGATGGTGTCGGGTTGGGGGGGGGGGGGGGGGGGGGTTTGGACATCCTGGTTTAATGAGATGGATGAAAGACACTGACATCTTGCGACCGAGAAGTGAGATAAATCTGCTCTTCCGCCCAGGCGTTTTTAATGTCACGGCGCTAAGAAGATTAAGACGGACGAGGCGTGTAGGGTGTCGGGGTGGCGAGGGGGGCAGACTGCCTGATGAGGGTCGGTCCCATGCCCTCTCTCCTCCTCCTCCGTTCTCGCCTGGGGCCATTTTAAAGGCATAAGCAAACATCACATATGCACAAAATAAATAATCCTTGTAAAGTTGGTCACAGCTTTGATTACCATATCAGTTTTGCATATAGACATATAACCTTCAATGACCGGACAGTCCCCCACCCCCATACGTTACCTGCCCCCCATTTCACCCCACCCCCTCCCTCCCCCGATCATTCGGGAACAATTTCATGCCGCCTGTCTCGTCCATCTTTGTGGCTTGGCGGCTGTTTTGTTTAGGCGGTTTAAGTCACATTTGGGTACACATGGATGAAACAATTTCCAGATTCAGATGCCGACCATCATGGAAGCTGGAACCTGGGTCCGTAGACCAGACGCCCAAATCGCCCAAAAGAAACCCTTCGAAACTAAATGTCGGCGTTTTAGACCACTTTTTGGTACACGAAGCCTAAATTTGGCCAAGAAATCTCCCGGGGCAACGAAATGAGGTTGAGTCAAACTTGCCCCAGATGCAGGATCCAAGGTTCCCACCCACGACCCGTTGATCTGCAGCTCAGCCTGCTCACCAAATGGCATAAGGAGGCTTCCCGTGGCTTCGTTGTTACACGAAGTCAACCTTTTTGCCCTCTTCGTTATATGACGCAAGTTTTGAAGCAAATTAAATCGGTTTTTAAACGCGACCCGATAGACGCCATGAAAAAGAAAACGGACCTATACGCGTGAGTGGGCGTCGTGAGCAAATGGCGGAAACGTGTCGACGGCAACGAAACTCGCCAGATCACCAAGAAAATATATCCAATTAGGCGGCGGGGCTTTTTTTTTTCACACGGGTGTCTTGGGTTTGCGCAACAGGTACACAACGCAAGAGGGGGTGAAAGTGGCAGTGGTAAGGGTGGCGAGGCGGGAGAGAGAGGGGGTGGGTGAGGGGGGGGGGGCACACTGCCAGGCCGTGACTCCACTTTTTCCCGGCGACCGGCTTCAGCGAACTGCCCCCACCGCGTTCACTTCCGGTCTCCTCAAAAGGCAGTGTCAAGCGTAGCGACCCCTGGCGAGTGAGCAAAAGACTACGCTTGGCCTGTAATAAGAGCTCAGGAATGTATATATAAACCTTTTTTTCCCCTTTTCTCAACCGTTTTTAGGGGAGAAGGGAGGGGGATAAAGCAATGTGGGCGGCGTCAAGAGGAAGTCGGTATTGGGTAAATCTCACCTGCTGACGACCCTGACTCACGGTGGAGAAAGCGACCAATTCATTCTCACGTAATCATGAAAGGACTTTTACGAGTTGTTAGGTCTGAATATTTCATTGCGAAAAAATGGACGGTTGCGTCTCAATCTGCATGGCTGAACACTGGTCAGAGTGTTGTGTGGAGATTTGAGTGAGTTACCGCATAGTTTGAAGGGAAAGCTTTGGCTTCGCTCTGCTTTAAGGCACCGACAACATTATACCCTGATTACTTTTGAATTGGCATACTCTGCCATACCCAACCATACTCTGCCATACCCAACGATACTCTGCCATACCCAACTATACTCTGCCATACCCAGCCATACTCTGCTATACCCAACCATACTCTGCCATACCCAACCATACTCTGCTATACCCAACCATACTCTGCCATACCCAACCATACTCTGCCATACCCAGCTATACTCTGCCATACCCAATACCCAACCATACTCTGCCATACCCAACCATACTCTGCCATACCCAACCATACTCTGCCATACCCAACCATTCTCTGCCATACCCAACTATTCTCTGCCATACCCAGCCATACTCTGCCATACCCAACCATACTCTGCCATACCCAACCATACTCTGCCATACCCAACCATACTCTGCCATACCCAACCGTACTCTGCCATACCCAACCATTCTCTGCTATAGCCAACCATACACTGCCATACCCAACCATAGTCTGCCATACCCAACCATACTCCGCCATACCCAACCACTCTCTGCCATACCCAACCATACTCTGCCATACCCAACCACTCTCTGCCACACCCAACCATTCTCTGCTATACCCAACCATACACTACCATACCCAACCATACTCTGCCATACCTAACCATCCTCTGCCATACCCAACCATTCTCTGTCATACCCAACCATACTCTGCAATATCCAAACATATTCTGCCATACCCAACCATACTCTGCCATACCCAACCATACTCTGCCATACCCAACCATACTCAACCATACTCTGCCATACCCAACCATACTGTGCCATACCCAACCATACTCTGCCATACCCAACCATACTCTGCCATACCCAACCATACTCTGCCATACCCAACCATACTCTGTCATACCCAACCACTCTCTGCCATACCCAACCATACTCTGCAATATCCAAACATACTCTGCCATACCCAACCATACTCTGCCATACCCAAACATACTCTGCCATACTCAACCATACTCTGCCATACTCAACCATACTCTGCCATACTCAACCATACTCTGCCATACCCAACCATACTCTGCCATACTCAACCATACTCTGCCATACCCAACCATACTCTGCCATACTCAACCATACTCTGCCATACCCAACCATACTCTGCCATACCCAACCACTCTCTGCCATACCCAACCATACTCTGCAATATCCAAACATACTCTGCCATACCCAACCATACTCTGCCATACCCAACCATACTCTGCCATACTCAACCATACTCTGCCATACTCAAACATACTCTGCCATACCCAACCATACTCTGCCATACCCAACCATACTCTGCCATACTCAACCATACTCTGCCATACTCAACCATACTCTGCCATACTCAACCATACTCTGCCATACTCAACCATACTCTGCCATACCCAACCATACTCTGCCATACTCAACCATACTCTGCCATACCCAACCATACTCTGCCATACTCAACCATACTCTGCCATACCCAACCATACTCTGCCATACTCTGCCATACTCAACCATACTCTGCCATACCCAACCATACTCTGCCATACTCAACCATACTCTGCCATACCCAACCATACTCTGCCATACCCAACCACTCTCTGCCATACCCAACCATACTCTGCAATATCCAAACATACTCTGCCATACCCAACCATACTCTGCCATACCCAACCATACTCTGCCATACTCAACCATACTCTGCCATACTCAACCATACTCTGCCATACCCAACCATACTCTGCTATACCCAACCATACTCTGCCATACCCAACCATACTCTGCCATACCCAACCACTCTCTGCCATACCCAACCATACTCTGCAATATCCAAACATACTCTGCCATACCCAACCATACTCTGCCATACCCAACCATACTCTGCCATACTCAACCATACTCTGCCATACCCAACCATACTCTGCTATACCCAACCATACTCTGCCATACCCAACCATACTCTGCCATACCCAACCATACTCTGCCATACCCAACCCTACATTCACGTTCAGTCATCACCGGCACGGACCTCCCTCATCTTGTTTTAAACTGTTTTTAACACTTCGTAACCTTCCCATATTTAACCATGGACACCTTCATTCGACCCGACGTCCTGACCTACCCTGACCTCTGTTCACCCGTGTCGACCCCAACGGCACCCCGACTGATACCACGTGACACGCTAAGGCTTCCGCTCGTTGGTTGGCCAGACAAGGACCCTTTAAAACACTTTGGACCTTTTTACCCGGCCATGTGGTCACCTGGTGTTACTGGCTAGGGTGAGGCTGGAACAGAAGCCATGTCCTTGGGGGGTTGGGTTGGTTCATATGCGAAAGACACTTCAGCAGGTAAGGTCATATCACGACAAGGGGAAGGGTCAAGGGCAGGCCAAAGCCACATCCCAGGGGGCGACCTCTTCTGGTCTTTGCAGAAACAGCTGTAGTCTGCACAAATAGATGTTAGTGACACGGCTGATCTGATACCGCCCATACCCACATAGGAGTCTAGCATTGGTAGGGGTCTGGAGGAGGTAAATGGCGACATGGGACACAGGGATATTTGAAAAATCGGCATTCGACATTGACCCCTACATTCCGACACTGAAGATATGAAAATGCGACACAGATAGTCGCATTTTAGGAAAGACGACACTGAACTTAGCCAAAAAGCGACACGGAACGTCGTGAAAAACAGACATTCGACACTGACAATTTTGACAAATCGACACTAGACCAGCCCCTATTCCCTCCAACCCCCCGCCCCTTCCACCGCCCTATTGGTCTCGTGTTTCCTGCACCGGGAAGTATGCAACAAGTGCAGGGAGATCCCAGTACAGGAAGGATCAGACTGTGGCGCGTGTGACTGAGCCGCCCGGAGGTAGCCAACTAAGTGCGCGCCAAGGGCCGTTAAACACGGGATTCCTGCACCTCAAACGTGGGTTCGTTTCCTCGTGTTAATTAAGGGTCAAAAACGGTAACACAGTAGAACAGATTCACGTGGATTGGTGGCTGATCTCTCGAACAGTCAGAACGAATTCTGAATGATTCTGAGGAAAAGGAGCAGAATCAGGAAATGACAAAAAAGGGCATGGGTTACCAATAAATTAGTAAAGCGGACGCATTGTAACCCCTCTACCTCCCCCCCCCCCCACCCAATTGTGTGTGTCCGCAACAAGAAGAGCGTGCACGTTACAGGGGTGATAAGCTATAGACCACGACCAAGCCACGCTTTTCCACGGCGGCATATTGTCAGATCTCGCCAGGGCTTCAATCGAATCCATTAATTGGCAATTGAGCCATTTATAGTCACTTTTGCCGAATCCGGCTCAGTTTGGTTTCGGTCTGATCTATGTTTTTCGATGCTGCCTTTTCGCAGGGCTTTGGTCGAACGGCCTTCATGGTTGTCATCCATCGAGTCTGGGCTTGGTTCGGTAGATTCTATGCATAGATGGGCCGCCCTGATAGCTCAGTGGGTTGGAGCGCTCACATCGAGAGCCTAACGGCACGTGGATCGGTGGTTCGAGCCCCGCCGTGATCATATCTGTGTAGTCTCCGGGTAAGGATCCCATGTCTTTCTTCGCAAAGAATATGGGGTTACCCCGGGGACATACATGGCTCCGCTCTTCCCTTCCTTCTCCCAATTGACGCGATATGACCAGAATTTGTTAAAGCGTCCTGAATATACAACCAATCTATGTATAGACAAGCGCGCAGAGCTGAAAGCCACACTTTCACATTGAGGCTTCCCAGTGACCAAACGTGGCACGTGGCAAACAAAACAGAATATATATGTACATTAATAAAAACCCACAATGCAGCTATGAAAAGAGACATTTTAACCACACGGTATACGTTGACAGACAGGGGCGACCGCGAGGCAGTTCTCTCCTGTTACGTAAAAATCCAAGACCACAAGGGAGGACCACAACAACCGATGAGTGAGCTAACTGAGACAGGACGAGTAAAACTGCAATCTTCACCAGCTCGAGAGGCAGCGAACTTGGTGGATAAAAAGTTGCAGTTTCGGGTAAATATGAAGCGACACGGTGTGCGAAAGGTGCACATTGCCTGGGTGTGAAGGCGGGGAGGCAGAGGGTGGGGGGGGGGGGGCGGGGGGAAGGGGGTCCACGTCACCCGCTGATGGATGACATGATCTCAATGTCTGTCTGTTTGTCTGTCTGATTCCCAGCCATGAAAGGATGAATTGGTGTTTTTCGCCACCTTTGGGCACACATAGGCCACACCGGGTCCAGGGACCGCTGGGGCAATGAGATGGGAGGACGATACCCCCCTTCGGTCACAGGCGGGGTTCGAACCTGTAACTTTTTGTTCTTCAGTTGAGTACGCTATCTCTCGACGCCCCCCCCCCCCCACTCCTCCGCTTACCCATTGCTAACGTCACACCGTCCTGTGGGGGTAATCACATGGTTAAAAGATTCCAAAATAATTTACACAGCTGGTGTGACGACAAGTTTTACATTCTTCCACTGACAACGTTGAGGGCACCAAGGATAGAAGGACCCAAAAAATACATAGTACAATATTAAAGAAAAACCCAGTATGATTCACATTTGATGTCACATAAAATAAATACTTGCACTGTAAAACAAGCATGATGACTTAACAATGTTGCGGAACAAATAGAATTACATGTATATCAAAGGAAAGCATTAAAATGGCGTGCGACAAAAAGTAAGCACTTCTACAACAAAGAAGCATGATGACTTCATAATGTGCGGTACATGAAAAGTTTGGGGGAGCTTTCAGGGCCCCGGCTCTGCTTCTTGTGGCAAGCGGCCATTTCGCACGGTGCGTCCATATTTGCCGATTGTCAACATTCACTTCCGTGAACGCTGATACCATTTGAAAGACCAGTGAAGTGTCCCCCACGACAACAAACACTTCGAGACATCAGCCATAACCACATTCCAGTCTAGATCCCGCCCCCACCCCCCCCACCCCACCGCCGCCGCCTTCCTCCTGCACCCCCCCCCCCCCGCTTCACACCCTGGCCGCCGGCCAGTGACGTCACCACCCCCCAGACCCGGACCCCCCGAGAGGCCACAATTTTTAAATCCGCCCCCTCCCCCCCCCCCCGCCCCCTGTGTGTGACAGATACACCGTGTACACTGCACAGCCACGTAGGGTGAATCCAAAGAAATAAGGAGGGGGGGGGGGGGGTCGAGGGGTTCATACAAACCTGGACAATCAACTCCTTCTCGAAATGCATCCCCCCCCTCCCAATTTTTTTTTTTACACAAATAAAATTTCATTTGAAAATTAAGACGAAACCAGGAGTGGTCTCAAATGTTGGGAGCCACACCCCTACCCACCTGGTTGACGTTACGCTGGGAGATGCCGCCATGGTAAGTAAACCCCCCCCCCCCCCCCGCGCACCCCACCCCCACAGGAATCCTCGCCCATCACCTCTACCGACCCTGCCTCATTCTTGAGTTATCCGCGACCTCCATACCCCGATATCAGCTACAAAAACCGTCGGCGTTTCCCGCAAAACTCGGTACAAAACGGTAATCAGCGCCATATGGGGTTGACGGTAGTGAATAAATGTAAAAAGAAATCACGGACTTCGTTTTTCGTAAAAATAAAAATAGAGGTTAGGGTTTCACTCCTGTGTAGTTCGTGTTTTCCCGCTCAAGTAAACTCTCCGTCTTCGCCCACCATGTGGTCTGGGCGTTATCTGGGGCTTAAGCCATGGTTACAACACGAGACGAACTTCGGGTGTTAACGCCAAGGTGACAGGCTTGAGGTTTCCTAACTGCCTAACCCCCTTGATCGACATGTAATCTGGTTGCAACGCTCACTTTACGCAAGGAATTATGTTGCCAGCGAGTCGGAACCTGGTACGCGGCGTACCCAGCGACGGCTGCAAGGCCCAGCGTTGGTAGGTGATGAGTCACCCCTCTTTGCGAAAGAGGACATTGCTGGGTTTACCAGGTATAGGATTATGCGAAGGGAGGTCGCAGTGCTTTGTCCATTACAGAAGGTAGACAAGCCAGGGGACCATGACCTTGGCACTGAGTCTCCAGCCTCCTGGTCCCCATTCTATATAATATCATAATGTTAAAAGGAAAAACTATGCCATAATCTGATAATGTGCGAATTTTGATGACATATACTATAGTACACAAGAAAGCCAAACTTTCCCACAATACATGCACCCATTTGGCAGCTTTGAAATAAAAGTGGTTTAACAAGATGTCCCATTATTAATATTATGCAATGCATGTTTACTTATATGCTAAGAATATACATACATCACTTCCAGTGAACAAAAATTGTCAGTTCCTCAAAACTTAGCTTAACTTTAAACCGTGTATACCGTGACTTGTGATGCCGTGTTAATGACAGGACACAGTGTTCGGGGTTGTAAGCATAGCAGTGTCGCCCCGTCAACCTGTTGTCACCCACCTGTGGTCGACGTAATCACCATTACAACGATGATTGAGGCGGCTCCTTTGATGTATCCTGACCAATGAGGTTCCGTGGCTTGTACGGATATAATATTTTATGGACAATCCTCTTCAATTCTGATATTTTTAGATATACATGTATATATAGAAAGAGAGATAAAAGGAACTTTTTTAACATGCGGAATTAAATTACACACCCTTACATCTATGAGTACATAACCACAATTGTAACGAGCCTTTTGAGGGCCATCATTTCCCTCGATACGAACGCCGCGACCAGACCCACATCGCAAAAGGAGGTCAAGCGTGACGTCACACTTCCTTATAAGGACTCACAAGACAGGAAGGTCCCGAGCGTGTCAGACGCTGCGTACAGACGGTCACAGGTCAACAACAATTGTCGCGGACAACCCACCGTCATACACGTGGGTAGGGTGGGGGGTGAGAGTGGGGGGGGGGGGGGGCGGAGATCACGAAGCATGACCGACCCCTTCTATGACGGAAGATTGCGCCTTCCGTGCTACTGGCGTGCCTCGTGGCTTTTAACTTTTGACTTCATATACGGATCTGACTCTGGGGCTTAAAATATATTTGTGTTGACGTTGGCAGTCCTGAATGTTCCAGCATCAGATTCGCCTCGCACACAGCCTGCTTGGTAAAGGGCGTGGGTGGGGGTGGGAGGGCGTGGGGGAATATGGAGCTCATTTATGTCTCGTTATTACATGTATTTTTACTGTGGTAAACCCCCTTCAACCTAGCCTAGGGTTTCGGATATAAATGGGGAAGTTTCTCAAAAGGATGCAAAGAACCGCAGTCGGCATTTTGGTGCGCCAATGGATCCTAAATTGTGAACTTTTGCTACCTGCATGGGTCTACTTTGGTGGGCAGTTGCTACGCCAATGGGTCCGCTTCCTTTTCAAGCCGGAGAGGGGCCGATTGCAGAGGCAGGCGACAAGCCACTTTATAAAGAATGCAATCCTAAGGAGTTTCGTAATAGTAGATTTTGCCAAAGTCAAGCCACATTTCTCAGCTGGTTACATGGACGGGCTCTAACTTTACACAGTTTTTAATGGTACTTGGATGGTAAGATAGATGTTGGGGCTCAAAGAGGCACCCCCTTATACATTGTATCTAGTTACCCCCCCCCCCACAACCCGGGAGTTTAACTGATTATGTATGTTCCCATCCGCCATTTTGTATCCTTGACGGATGCGCTTCCCATGGAGGCCAGTCACGTCGTTCCATGGCAACGTGGCGATGTCCAGATGGTGTTGTGACAACCCCCTTCCCCCCGCTCCGCCCCTATCTCAGGGCGGCAAGGCGTGGAGAAGGAGGTAATGGTGGTGTGGGGGGGTACTTCATGTTGAGAGTTTACCTATCTAGGCGAAGGCCATCCCGCGTATAGAGATTAATTACTGGGTGTCACTATAATTATCCGGATTGAGTGCCAGATGAGAGGGCTCCAAACGTGCCGAGGTGGAGAGGCCCCAGGGCCGAGTTACAATTCCGTGTTGTAGTGTTCACGCTTCCTGTGGTGCTGTTTTTTTCGTTTTTGCGTGGATAATACAGAACAATGAATGCGGCCACGACCTACCGGGCAGGGTGAAACAACTAACCACTTGTGTTAACAACTAACCACTTCAGTGAATGTGCCAGGGACAAGTTTCAGTTTTGTCGCCACTTGGTCGCCACTTTTTACATGTGGTGTAGCGCAGATAACCTGGCTCTGATCTACAGATTAATGCTGCAAGGAGATTGCAGCTAATCTACAGTTCAAGTTTTCACCCCCGTCATAATAACAGAATGAAGCACCCTGGTCAAGACACGGTTGATTGGTTTGGACCCACTGTGCCATATGGCGCCAATGGGATGAGTCAATATAGAATTATTTGTGTGTACACGAAGGCTAATCTTGGCCATAACATCTTCCGTGACAATGAAAATGGGGAATACGAAACATGTCCGGATGCCTCTGCCAGCGTTCGTACCCACGAAACGACAATTATTGATGTTTTAGGACTTGTTTCACGACCTGCTAGTCTGCGGCTCACCCCGCTTACCCGACTTCTCAGACTTTCTCTCGCCCTTCATTATGATGGAGAACCAGCCTCTAAATTGGTTCACTTTTAACATGATAGATAGATTGGCATCTTAAGCCACCTATGTGGACTCGTGAGCCAAATGGAGCCCGGAAGCCCTGAGGACAGTGAGAGTATGAGAGGATGAGACGACTCCAGACATAGGTGGAGACGGACGCCGCAGCCGGGCCGTTACAGCAGTCTACTTACGTGCGCCATCTTCGATTTTTTACATTGTAGAATCAAGACTAAAAGTATCTCAAAATTATGATGCATATATGTTTTATATCTCGTTGAGTCTGTAAAACAACAATTTCAACATACAACTGCGCGGACTATTTTATCGCGCGGCGTTCTAGTGAGCCGCGGTCGACATCACACAGAACACCGAACAGGCGCGCAGGGATATAAAGCCGGCCACCAACTTCTGCTCCGGTGAACAAATTTGCTGCTCTCCAGATAGCCCACAGGCTTTTAGGATTTAAATTCAAGACAGAATATACTTATTTGACATGAAGAAGAGATTAGTAATATACAAATTACTGAAAATATTGCTTTAAGACCGGTCTAAAGATATGACATTACCTAGAATCTAAAAGACAACATTCGGCTTGCTGTGAACTCTCTCTAGCGTGGTTGACAGGGACCAATAGAGACAAAACTGCCCGATTTGTCTTCCTTCTGATCCATGATTGGGCATTAGGCGGGGAAGGGCAGGGGGATATGGGTTACGGAAAGGCAAGAGAAAAAAAAGAAAAAAGAGGCGGGCCGGGGAAGGGAAGGTGAGGGGTGAGACGGGGCTGGGGCTGGGGCTGGGGCTGGGGCTGGGGCTGGGGCTGGGGCTGGGGCTGGGGCTGGGGCTGGGGCTGGGGCTGGGGCTGGGGCTGGGGATGGGGATGGGTCTATGGATGGGGATGGGGATGGGGATGGGGATGGGGATGAGGATGGGGATGGGGATGGGGATGGGGATGGGGGTACTCGCTAGCTTCCCTGACCGGCGGCCGTTGGGCCGTAGAGCTTCAAAGGCCGGCCACCCCATCCATCATGGACTTGTGCAATAAAGAAGGGCTAACGACCCAAGAGAATGATCCCGAATGACAAATTGGAAGAGCGCGGTCCCCACGAGAGACCCGACACCGAGCTAAATGGCCGGGTGGCCGTCAAAGCAGAGACAGACAGCCGCCAAAGGGCAACGACAAGTCAATGTCCAATGTATCCTCCTGTCCAATGCTTCAAGTCCAGTGTCTCTTCGTGTCCAATGTCTCCTCATGTCCAATGCCTCCTCATGTCCAATGCCGCCTCATGTCCAATGTCTCCTCATGTCCAATGTCTCTCCTCCTGTCCAATGCCTCCTCATGTCCAATGCCTCCTCATGTCCAATGTCTCCTCATGTCCAATGTCTCTGCATGTCCAATGCCTCCTCATGTCCAATGTCTCCTCATGTCCCATGCCTCCTCATGTCCAATGCCTCCTCATGTCCAATGTCTCTTCATGTCCCATGCCTCCTCATGTCCAATGCCTCCTTATGTCCAATGTCTCCTCATGTCCAATGCCTCCTCATGTCCAATGCCTCCTCATGTCCAATGTCTCCTCATGTCCAGTGCCTCCTCATGTCCAATGTCTCCTCATGTCCCATGCCTCCTCATGTCCAATGCCTCCTCATGTCCAATGTCTCCTCATGTCCAATGTCTCCTCATGTCCAATGTCTCCTCATGTCCAATGTCTCCTCATGTCCAATGTCTCCCCATGTCCAATGTCTCCTCATGTCCAATACCTCCTCATGTCCAATGTCTCCTCATGTCCAATATCTCCTCATGTCCAATATCTCCTCATGTCCAATGTCTCCTCATGTCCAATGTCTCATGTCCAATGTCTCCCTGTATCTGTACTCTGTATCTGTAGCTTATGCGATGGTAGATTCGGTATCTATTTAAAGTTCAGGATCAATTCCTACCCGCACCAGTGTTCATATAGGTGATGTTCCAAGCCCTTCTCTTGAGAGTTTTTTTTTTCTTTTTATCACCATCGTGTCTTATTGGGAGTGCCATTACAAAACGCAACGTGGACCTCAGTGAATCAATCAAACCAATCATCTCTCGCCAACAAAACACGTAGTCTGCTGTGAGCGCGTGCTGCGTCCCGGTGACCATGGTGACGACACCAATCCCACTGAGCTGTTCGGATAGTCCCCTTGCGATGGCTATCACGACCAACCACCAGCTGGGCACCCAGCGCAATGCCGTCCGCCTGACCCACATCTCAACCCGAGACCCGCGAAGAGACTAGAGAGACTAATGAGGCCCCAGATAACACCACGTGAATCAGTACAGCGAAATCTCATTGGAATAACACTGCTATTATTGCTTCCTCGAGGTTGGCCAATTTTGATGCCGGGATTTTAATTATGTACATTTTAATTATGTAATTATGTTTGTGGCGCTGTCCTGAAATTGACCTAATGTCGATATATCTATTTAAAGGGACACTTGACATCCAATGGGTGAAGAGGGTCGTCTGTGTTACCTATGAATGCCTCTGGCCTCTGAGATGCAACTGCCGGAGGGATCGTGATAAAATCATGAGCTAGGGGCCGGCGAACTGCTGTCTCGAGGTCGGATGCGACTCAAGGTTGTAAATTGACTGTAAACACCGAGGCCATTAGCTGAGACTCATTTCGGGACCGTGTCTGCCAGCCATTTGAGCTGCATTGGCGCCAACAATTCCCGGCACTCTCATATTTCCATCAGCTCCCCCCCACCACCTTAGACATGTATCTGCCTTGCTACCACCCTCCCTACCCTCCCTCTCTCCCTCCCTCTCTCCTCTCTCACCCTCTCTCCTCTGCTACCCTCTCTCCTCTGCTACCCTCTCTCTCTATATCTCTTCATATTTCCAACCCCCCCCCCCCCCCACCTTGTGCTTCACCAAACACACGCCCTGCCTCCGCACCTGGTATGGGACATTTTGGTGTAATACAGTACAGAGCGCTGAGGACGAAGGGCTCGCTGGGCGAAATCAATAGATCTGGAGCCAGAGGGTCTCTCGTTATCGGCGCCATCCCTTACACCGACCGGGATCTGGACCCCTGATCGATCTCACGAGAGCGAGAGCCACGGCGAGACTTGGGTCCACCGTCCATCTGCCCACCGACCCACCCCCAAACTACCGCCGCTCCGCCTCCGCCCCGCCCTGATCATTAGCCAACGATCGTGCCTCTACCACCAAGTGGCGCATCACAGCTATCTGGGTGTCTGAGGCGATGGCCAATTGCTGTCAGCACGACCCACAGCTATCTCGGTGTCTGAGGCGATGGCCCATTGCTGTCAGCACGACCCACAGCTATCTCGGTGTCTGAGGCGATGGCCCATTGCTGTCACCACGACCCACAGCTATCTCGGTGTCTGAGGCGATGGCCCGTTGCTGTCAGCACGACCCACAGCTATCTCGGTGTCTGAGGCGATGGCCCATTGCTGTCAGCACGACCCATAGCTATCTGGGTGTCTGAGGCGATGGCCCGTTGCTGTCAGCACGACCCACAGCTATCTGGATGTCTGAGGCGATGGCCCGTTGCTGTCACCACGAACCCACAGCTATCTGGGTGTCTGAGGCGATGGCCCGTTGCTGTCACCACGACCCACGGCTATCTCGGTGTCTGAGGCGATGGCCCGTTGCTGTCAGCACGACCGCACAGCTATCTGGGTGTCTGAGGCGATGGCCCATTCCTGTTAGCACGACCCACAGTGTCATCAAGCCGCTTCAGAACCAGTCACATCATTCTACCCACGATCTGGACCAAGTGGCCGGTTCGAATCCCAACTGTGCATATGTTTATGCATGGTAATAATTCCATGTATTCCTTCGCAAAGAGTAGAGGTTAATCCCGGAGATATGGCTCCTCTCTCGGTCGTTCAGCAGTCCATAGGACATGGTCTATGATTCAACTGCCACTTGTCCCATTGCCTGATGATGGCGCAGCTATGGCATCATCCCACCGTGTAATACCGTGGGAACCATGGACATAAATCCGCCCAAGCATTGCCGTCTTCAGTCGTTACAACATGACAACGTGATCTTTAATAAATCAAGCTATCCAGCATTACAAGACATAACATCAACCCGACCAAGGAATTACTGCTCAGCCTTCCAAGAAGACAAAAAGTGCTCTGGCCACCTGAGAGCCTAACGGCACGTGGATCGGTTGTTCGAGACCCGCTGTGGCCATGTCTGTGTGGCCGCAGGGTAAAGATCCCATGTCTTTCTTCGTAAAGAGTAGGGGGTTACCCCCGAGGACATGGCTCCACTCTCCCTTCCTTCTCCCATTGACGCGATATGACCCAGCGTGGTGAAAGCGTCCTGAATATACGACCAACCATCCAAGAAGACAAGACCGTTGTGGCCGAGACAGCGCACCCAATAGGTTGCGGCTTCACAGCCCTCCTCTGTCTGAGGCCGTTTCGTTCATTTATCTCATCGTCCCACGGGTTTCTTCGAACCAGTTTAGGCCATGTGTGCACAAAGGTTGCATAAAACAGCAATCTACCATCAATATCACGATGACCATCGCACGAAGAAGACAAAACTCGCTGAAAATTAGTTGACCAACCAGTTTAATCCTGGGGAGAAGGCTCCAGTCTAACCCGGTCCATCGCCGCCATGAAATCAAAGCGTCTTGAAGCCCCCGGGATCAGGGCACGGGTGCCCAACGCTCCTCTCCTTAATTAAGCCGGATAAAGCCGAGAGCGAGCGGGATTCAGGAGACCCCAGGGGGGGAGGGGGGGGGGGGAGGCAGGAGACAGAAGATACGTCTTCATTAATTTGCCAGAGTGTCACCCAGCAGATCGCAAGGGGGAGGCCTACCGCCTACTCCCTCCCCCCCTCCCCCCCTAGTCTTCCCCGCCCTTTCGGGGTCAAACTATTCAGTAGCGGCGACCCTGTAAGACCCCCCCCCCCCAGGATAGGGTTGACATCAACATCAAAAAGCGGCCAGGGGCGGGAGGGAGGGAGGGGCGGAGGGCCGCTAATAACATGAATAACGTTAGAATAAAGACAGCTGGCCGTCCGGGATTGGATTCAGAGTCCGGCTCGGGTCAGATCACTGGGTAATGGGATGAGCATGATCACATGTTACTTGGGATCACCGGCATGGATTCCCCGGCTCGTCCCGATCGGTAGCTAATTAACAACACCCATCAGAATCTGTCATATTTAAGATGTTCTCCCAGTCATTTTGAAGGTGACAGGCTGGTATGTATGTTCATGTATGCGAGGACATTCAATGCTTCATTTAATGCCAGGTAATTTTGTTCAATTAATGCCTGGTAATTTTGTTCATTTAATGCCTGGTTAGTTTGTTCATTTTTTGGCACTGACTAGTTGCTGACCAATCAGTTCAGGGGCGGATCCAAGGGGGACCGGGGGGCCGGAGTCCGGACCGCACCCCTCCCCCTCCTCTTGTTAGGGTTCACAGCCATCCCACGGTCGTACGACTAAAAAAAATTTCCCCCCACCCCCCTCCTCCTTTGTTTCCATTTTACCTGGATCCGCGCCCGCACCTGTACACTAACATTATCACATGAAGCAAATACCGTTAAGACATAGGGTTGTATAGGTCTACTAAAGCCTTGCAGACCGTAACATTTTCTTATCGCGCAAAGCATGCAGTTTTCTAATTACGAGCACCTTAACAATTTACATGTTGATTTTGGAACGCCTTCGTTTCAAGCGGAAGCCCAATCCTTGTGCAATATTCCCATCCAATGGGGATGGGTCATGCTTTTAACATTATTTTCATGGTAATATGAACTATTCAATAGAACCTGAAATTATTTTACATATACCTAATAACCTCCCTAAACCAACCACCGAGTGAACCGAAATCCTGTCAATGTGGGAACGTTTTCCAAGCCCAATTTTTTTCATCCCATAGCCTGGTTGGCTGGTTAGTTATTCAGGACGCTTTAACCACTTTTTGTCATATCGCGTCAATGGGAGAAGGAGGGGAGAGTGGAGCCATGTCCCCGGGGGTTAACCCCCTACTCTTTACGAAGAAAGACCATCCCATAGCCCGGTTGGCTGGTTAGTTATTCAGGACGCTTTAAACACTTTTGGTCATATAGCGTCAATGGGAAAAGGAGGGGAGAGTGGAGCCATGTCCCCGGGGGTAACCCCCTACTCTTTACGAAGAAAGACCATCCCATAGCCCGGTTGGCTGGTTAGTTATTCAGGACGCTTTAAACACTTTTGGTCATATCGCGTCAATGGGAGAAGGAGGGGAGAGTGGAGCCATGTCCCCGGGGGTAACCCCCTACTCTTTACGAAGAAAGACCATCCCATAGCCTGAATCGATGATATCGCTCTGTCACAAACACATTCGGTTAATACAGGGTCTACTATATAGGAAGTGAGAGGCGGTCACAATTGCAATGTAACAGCAGTTAATATTTCGTTTCACTGCTATTGACGTGTACTTTTTACGTCAAAGCCTTATCAAACCATGCTAACTACAAGCATAAGACCCGCTCAAGCTTCAAGTCTGACTATGGCCTACTCGCAGGGTGACGTGAACATAACAGCAGAAAGGGATAGAGACGCCGGACATTAGCCATCCAGCACCATGGTAACACTGTAACAATACACAGAACTGGCACAAGCCAGGACAAAGCAGCGATCCGCAGATAGGATGGATGACACAGTCCCAGCCTCTACAGCCCGCTGAACAAAAGCCACCCATCTGAGAATTAACAGCATTAATCGCCCACAGGACCATAGATGCCCGATGGGTGGGGGAATAGGAAGTTACGCCGATGACACCATTATCGATATGGGGTTAATACTGATGGTGTACACCACAAACCACGTGTCGCCGAACGCGGAGGCGGGAAATGAATAGATGCAACCCAGTGGTATTAGTCATGCAACAGTTGGCGTAACTCATCCCCCATCCCCCCTCCGCTCCCTCGCCCCTCCCCTCACCCATCGCGTGCCATTACCCAGACAACCATCACCTTAATGGGTCATACCATCACTAGGCCACACCCCTAGGAGCCCCCACCCCCACTAGATCATACCCCTACGAGCCCCTACCTCTACGAGCCCCCACCCCTACGCGCCCCCACCCCCACGCATCCCCACCTGTATGCACCCCCACTGTTACGAGCCCACGCCCAATGCCCAGTCAATACACCTGGTAATTAATCTATGTTTTTTTCCAATTTGCCGTAATTATAAAAAAGAGAACTGCAACGGCAGCAAGAGTATAGGCGCCGGTTATGATCTATCCATACATGCACTCGTGAACTCGGCAATACGCGGGAGGTTTTACCCGGGAGATTGTCGTCAGAGCCCGGGCATAAAGCTGCCATCATTAACAACAGTGTGTATCGTCACAGTAATGGAGATTACTTTAAGCTCATGCATACACCCGCATTGCTAAAAAGCGGTCTATGGAAACTATCACTGCCGCCAACAAGAGACAATTTACCCACACCACAGCGAAAGGCTGACAAACGTATCCCGCGAATAAGCTGGGGGGGTTGATACGGGATGAACGTACGTACAGCAAGACGCATCTCGCGTATCTACCTCTTGATCTTAATAGCTGACACCTACGTGGCGGTTGTTGCAATCAGTACTTAACCGATTAGCGTCAATGGAAATGTTACGTCGGCACACTCAGTGATTACGTAATAATTAACCATGACTCCGCCACCATCTTGTCACAAACGAGCGGAGATCTAGAGGGAGAAGCGACACGTATTCGCTTAACCGTTACGTCCTTATTCGTTGGGTGTTTATACAAGTACAATGGTTTATACTGGTCAATGGTCACACATTGGAGAGTGGGTGGGGGGGTGCGTGGGTGAGGCAGGGGTGTGAAGCCTCGACCTAACAACGACATTAGAAAATAGGCTGCAATTAGAAGTTTCAGCACTTGAACCAACCACTTGAACCGGCCGTCTCGGGGTGGTGGTGCTGGTGGGTGGAGGCAGGGAGCGGGGGAGGGAGAGGTTGGTTGGTTGGTTGGTTAGTTATTCAGGACGCTTTAACCCCTTTTGGTCATATCGCGTCAATGGGAGAAGGAAGGGAGAGGGGAGCCATGTCCCCGGGGGTAACCCCCTACTCTTTACGAAGAAAGACATGGGATCTTTATCCTGCGACCACACAGACATGGCGACAGCAGGGCTCGAACCACCGATCCACGTGCCGTTAGGCTCTCAGGTGACCAGAGCACTCAATGCGAGCGCTCTAACCCACTGAGCTATCGGGGCGGCCCCGGGGAAGGTTGGAGGGGGAAATTAAAACAAATCGTTGTCTTTACCATGTCGGCCACAGCGGCACCCTCGGGGTAGTACGGGGTGTGTGCAGATTGAAAAAAAAATCGTTCACTCTACCAATTCGGCCACTGCGCGACTGGCCTCGTTGGCAGCCTGTCCAGCATGTCGACTTACATCATTAATGCCATGTGTGATATATATATACGTATAAAATCGCATGAAAGCTGTCTTCCATGATTGGTCGCTAATTAAGCAGGCAAATGGCCGGTCATTACAAGCTATTACGCCTTCTAATGGGCAGAAAGACCCCACGGGCAAAAGTAGCTATCTGCAGTCACTTTCATACACCACGGGAGTCTTTAGGAACCACCGTGAACATGGTAGCAGGTCGTGTGTCTCTCGCCTTCAAGGTCACCGAGATTTATCAAATAGTCGCGTACAGAAATATGAATACTGCTTCCAAGGCTCGTACACAGTATGACACGTGGCAATGGGTTAATGGCTTGAAGAAGACCTGGAAATGGACATTGCGAAGAAGACTTAGACATGGACATTGCGAAGAAGACTTAGACATGGAAAGGGCGAATAAGACTTCAGACATGGAATTGCGAAGAAGACTTAGAGATGAAAATTGAGAAAATCGACCTGAGGAATTGGCGTGAACCAAGCAAAGAGAAACAACAGACAATAAAAAACACACCAAAGTTTCTCTGTTCGTTGTCAGTCTCGTATATTTTGACCATACAAGCCATGCGCACTGAAGTACGAAATCAGCCAAAATACAGCATCCTCGTATCCCGGTGTCTCGCTGCTCCAACGTTGGCACGGGTAAAGGGTTCCCTAACCGTCCCACCGTCCAACGTTGGTGTTTTGAGAGTTGTACATCGTCTCACCCCCTCCCCCGCCAACATTGAAGAAGTTGTGTTTAGCCGTCAAAATGAGATAGTCATCGAACTCCTTCAGACCTCCTTTCACCATGAAGATACCCAACATCTGATAATAGACACACGCACATACAATAACACAATAACAGATGTATACGTATCAATTACAACAGAGACGGTGGGGGATTCTTCCAATCTCACACAGCCACCCGATAGGGGGCGACACCAGACGGTTCAATGGCTTCATGGAGAATGAATCCCCGACGGGCTTCGTGACCCGATACAAGCTGCGCCGGATGCGGATCAGGGAACCAGTCAATTCCATGTTTTCTTTTAATTACGCCGCCAGTGAATGCCGCAAAGCCAGTGTTGGGATTTCATTTGATGAATTAAAGCAGCGTGAATGGGGATGATACGGGGATGGGGGGGTGGGAAGCCGGCGTGCTTTCTCGGCAGGAAGGCAAGGTACTCGTCTGAAAAAAAACAGCAGGGGGGAGTGTCTTCCAGAACATAGATTTCACTCTCCAACGACGATGCTGCACCTTGGCGTCAGCGAAGCGATTCGATATATTCCGATTACATATTGGCGAAGCATGGAGAATGGGTACCGAAAATGCAGAGCAGATACAATGTGCTCTAGGACCACGTGACTTGTCAGGTGCGTTTTATAAACTGCGTTCTAGGACCACGTGACTTGTCGGCTGGTGTTTAAACTGTGTTCTAGGACCACGTGACTTGTCGGCTGGTGTATAGACTGTGTTCCAGGACCACGTGACTTGTCGGCTGGTGTATAGACTGTGTTCCAGGACCACGTGACTTGTCGGCTGTGGTGAATACACTGCGCTCTAGAACCACGTAACTTAGCAGGGGCATTTTATAGACAGCGTTCTAGGACCACGTGACTTGTCGGCTGGTGTATAGACTGTTCTAGGACCACGTGACCTGTCGGCTGTGGTGTATAGACTTCGTTCTAGGACAACGTGACTTGTCGGCTGTGGTGTACAGACTGTGTTCTAGGACCACGTGACTTGTCGGCTGTGGTGTACAGACTGTTCTAGGACCACGTGACTTGTCGGCTGGTGTATAGACTGTTCTAGGACCACGTGGCTTGTCGGCTGTGGTGTATAGACTGTTCTAGGACCACGTGACTTGTCGGCTGTGGTGTATAGACTGCGTTCTAGGACCACGTGACTTGTCGGCTGTGGTGTATAGACTGTGTTCTAGGACCACGTGACTTGTCTGATGCGGTGTATAGACTGTTCTAGGACCACGTGGCTTGTCGGCTGTGGTGCATAGACTGTTCTAGGACCACGTGACTTGTCGGCTGTGGTGTATAGACTGTGTTCTAGGACCACGTGACTTGTCGGATGTGGTGTATAGACTGTTCTAGGACCACGTGACTTGTCGGCTGTGGTGTACAGACTGTTCTAGGACCACGTGGCTTGTCGGCTGTGGTGTATAGACTGTTCTAGGACCACGTGTCTTGTCGGATGTGGTGTATAGACTGTTCTAGGACCACGTGTCTTGTCGGTTGTGGAGCATAGACTGTTCTAGGACAACGTGACTTGTTGGCTGTGGTGTATAGCCTGTGTTCTAGGACCACGTGACTTGTCGGTTGTGGAGCATAGACTTTGTTCTAGGATCACGTGACTTGTCGGCTGTGGTGTATAGACTGTTCTAGGACCACGTGACTTGTCGGCTGTGGTGTACAGACTGTTCTAGGACCACGTGACTTGTCGGCTGTGGTGTACAGACTGTTCTAGGACCACGTGACTTGTCGGCTGGTGTATAGACTGTGTTCTAGGACCACGTGACTTGTCGGCTGTGGTGTACAGATTGTTCTAGGACCACGTGGCTTGTCGGCTGTGGTGTATAGACTGTTCTAGGACCACGTGAATTGCCGGCTGTGGTGTATAGACTGTGTTCTAGGACCACGTGACTTGTCGGCTGTGGTGTACAGACTGTTCTAGGACCACGTGGCTTGTCGGCTGTGGTGTATAGACTGTGTTCTAGGACCACGTGACTTGTCGGCTGTGGTGTACAGACTGTTCTAGGACCACGTGACTTGTCGGCTGTGGTGTATAGACTGTGTTCTAGGACCACGTGACTTGTCGGCTGTGGTGTTTACACACGATCTCCCACCAGAGGGCGCTCCGCTTACGCTGTAGTCCCTCTGCCCCACGTCAAATTTAACCATCAGAATTACCTTTCATACGCCAACAATTGAAAGTGAATCT
Organism: Arenicola marina; assembly: GCA_964019135.1. NCBI lineage: Eukaryota > Metazoa > Annelida > Polychaeta > Arenicolidae > Arenicola > Arenicola marina. The sequence goes on along the minus strand of OZ025264.1, from coordinate 29,065,639 downwards.
AATAGAAGATATCTTCGAATAATGGCACACCACTTGTGTGTATTCACTGTGCTACTGGTACCGTACCGGACGAGTTCATCTGAATTTGATTAAGTCTAGGCCACGTTACTTTCGAACCAAGTTTTCGAGTGCGATCGAGGTCAAAAGCGTGAAAAGCAATGAACTTGTGCATCGAAAATGCAAAATTCGACCTCAAGCAACCACCGAAAACCATTCGTGACCCCAGCAACGTTGAGGTTAACCTTGAGGTTGGCAGTTACGTGGGGCTGAGGGGATGTGAGAAACGAACTCCCTCTGCTGGTATGGTGGCGGTCTACACTGTGTTCTATGATCCCGACTCACCAACAGGTCATGGGTTCGCGCCCTGGCACCTGCATGTGAAGCCGGTTTCCACCCAGCCCCATTTCAGTGCCCCGGGATATTTTCTTGGCCCATTTGTTAAGCTTTCACGCCTAAAACACCGATATTTTATATTATTTCTAGGCTCCCGCAGCTGTGCGTCACCAATGAAAGCAGTGTGTGTGGTTGGTATTGAACTCACATCAAATGGACCGCTTTGTGTGATCTCTGACGCTTCACGCGTGCCATATATATACGTGTTGTACCTGCGTCAGATCGTACTTGCTGGTATGCCGGCCTCGTACCTGTGTCATCTCGCACCAGCTGGCCCAGGGGCGACACAGCCACCGGAATAGTGTCCCCATTGTGGGTCTGGGGACCCCCCCCCCCCCACTACCCAGGGCGGAGTGGAGAGAAATTGACATCAAGGGGAGGAGGAGGGAGGGGGGGGGGAGGGGGAGGGCTGTGTGGACACCCGCTGGGTGTGACAAACAAGGTGGAATCACTGCTCTCTGTGTGACAGGTATATGGTATATTTATAACACCCTCCCTCCCACACACACACACGCAGAGAGCGTCCGATGTCATGCCACTCTATATTTAGAACATGGAAACATATAAGTCAACCACCCATGCCCCCCCCCCCACCCGCTGCCCTCACACCCCTCGGAGCAATGAATGATTCACACCTGATTCATTGTGCCTTTTAATTACCGCTACCATTTACGCCTGACCACCACCACCAGCACTACCCCACCACTGTGAGTCATGTGAGTCTATCAATAGTAGACGTCTTGTGTGGTATTTCTGGTGATAAAGGATCTATTGTACTGAGTATAAATTTCATTGTGGTAATGGCTAAATGGTACATCTACAAAAGTAGATTATCGGAAAGTAAGCTGTTAAATTTCGAATTATGTAAATATTTCATCAAGAAACAGGTGCAAATGGAGCATCATGCTGACATCCTTACAGGAAAATCATCCAGATATATTGCATTGTATGAGAAAATATAATCTTGTAATGTAATTATATAATTTTATATAATATTCCGGCACATATTAATACGATATTCGCAGACCTTATTTCAACATTGCCATATTTGAGTAATCAATAATTGTTTATGTTATCGGCCTCGACCTATAATTGCATTGCCTATATTTATATATGTATGTAGCTCTCGTTGCTGAAGGAATAATAATAAAAAAAAAAAAAAAACTACCCCACCACTTAACCAAAATGTCCCCCTCCCCCCGCCTCACCATAACACCGCCACTACCATCCACACTCGCCCCTATATCACCCTTGCCACTACCCCCTCCGCCAACACTAACCTAACCATCATCCCTGCCACTGCCACTACCCCCTCCGCCAACACTAACCTAACCATCATCCCTGCCACTGCCACTACCCCCTCCGCCAACACTAACCTAACCATCACCCCTGCCACTGCCACTACCCCCTCCGCCAACACTATCCCCTACATCACCCCTGTCACGCCCACCACCCTTACCACCAATTGTACGCCCCCCCCCCCTCCCCTCATGACCGATGCCACAACCACCACCGCCACACCCTCACCTCCCACACGATGTTTTTACCTCGACCAGCAATTACTTGGAAAACCAACAAAGGTTAAATGTTCAGCAATACAACACCATTGTACGCCATATAAACACCATGTGTCTCGCACGTGGACGTTAGTCATGCGGCCCAGTGGTAGGGCGCTTGACTTCAAGCCGACCGGTCCCAGAATACGCCTGGTTTGGTTCGGTATGGACGCTGTAAAGCAGCCTACTTAGATGCGTCATCTTAGATTTTTTATATTTTAGAATCAAGACTCAAAGTATCTCAAAATATGATGCATAGGTTTTTTTCTCTTAAAACAATTTTTATTTCAATTTCAACATAAAACATAAAACCGTGCGGTTTATTTACATCGGGCGCGGACGTCCTAGCAAGTCGCAGTCGACATCACACAGAATACTTTACAGCGATATAAAGCCGGCCACCAACTTTTTCTCCGGTGAACAAATCTGCTTCTCTCCGGATAGCCCACAGGCTTTCAGGATTGAAATTCAAGACAGAATATACTTATTTGACATGGAATAATGAAAAAATTACAGAACATATCACTTTAAACTCGGTAGGTCATATCGCGACAATGGGAAGGGTCACGGTAGAGATGAGCCATATCTCCGAAAGCAATCCCCTTGTCGTAGCGAAGAAAGTGATCTTTATCCTGCACACACATTGACACAGATCGGATTCGAACCAAGCACCGGTTTAGACGCAGGGTTCTGCATTTTGATTTTCCAAAATTTTTGCTGAGACATTATTTTGTTTTCAATTTTTAAATTAACTGACAGCAACTGACGCCGCACCTGCCAAACGCCGGCTGCCCTAAACAGAGCACAGTACGCTTTGCTATGATAACGAAAACTAGGATCGCGACGACTTCACAAGGAAGTGCACGCGCATTTCGCGTCCCAATAATATAATACAAACAAATGCAATGTCATCTTGTTCATGAATCAGCTTCTGGGGTAAAATGAATGAAATATAGATGAATAGAACACGGCTGAGACAGGTTAGCTAACCTCACCCCAAGATTGGTTATATATTCAGGACGCTTTAACCTCTTTTGAATATATCCGCGTCACAGTCATATGGCGTCAATGGAAGAAGGAAGGGACAGTGGAGCCATGTCCGCGGGGGAAACCCCCTACTATTTGCCCCAAGAAAATTATATTTTAGAATAAGGGGCAGGAGACACAATGTGAGGCCCTTCTGATGGCAATACTGGCATTGCCATATGATAAGTGAAAAATGCCTAGAGACTTTAAAGAAAAATTAACCGGTCAAACAATTGGCTGGCCTCGACGGGTCGAAAATGGCTAGTATGACCACTACACCCCGGCACTACCCACCCCACCGCTAAAAAAAAATCTCTCTTAAAAAAAATGTCGCCCCTGTTAGAGAACCATCACACGCGAAGCGTGATTGAGCTTCATAGCGCTACCGACTGAGCTACAGATGGTCCAAAACAAACAAATCCCCGTCTAGCTTGTTAGCATTGCCACCACTACTACAACGTTTGCGCTCGCTCTCTCTTCCTCTCTGTTTCTCTTCCTCCCTTTCTATCTCTCTCACTCGTATACATAACCTTCATATCGATATCCATGTGATCACGCATCATTTTTCCCGACTGAGGTGAAATTAACATGCCCTTAATAGATCGAAAATTGTATTACATACATCGCAAGAGTGTTGGTGTGTGTGTGTGTGTGTTTTCCCTTGTGTAATTGATGACTGGGATGCGTATCGACACCGGGGGCCCAAGTACACGCCCCCCCACCACCCCCCAACCCCCATCCCCCTCCCACCCCCCCCGCCCTACGACCTGCCTCTGTATGAGAGGGCCGCGGGTGTACATGTATGTATATACCGTACCATATGTACAGTCACGTAATATATATGTACAGTCAATGCCGGCTCCGATAGCGATCGCTGGCTCCACCTATCGGCAGACGCCATCTGGAGACCTTGAGAGTGGATCAGACCGGTGAGGCATGGATACCGGCGGGGAGGTGGAGGAGGGGTGAAGGGCGGGGGAGGGCAGACTGGGTAGGAGGGGTGGGGCGGATGGCAGAAGGGGTGGGAGGGGTGGGGGCGTATGGTAGAAGAGGTGGGAATGGGTAGGGGTGGATGGTAGAAGGGTGGGTGAGGGTGGGGTAGACCGTAGAAGGGTGGGTGAGGGTGGGGGTGAGGGTGGGGGTGGATGGTAGACGAGGTTAAAGAGGGTGAGGGTTGATGGTAGAAGGGGTGGGGAAGAACGGGGTGGATGGTAGAAGGGGTGGGGGAGGGTAGGGTGGATGGTAGAAGAGGTGGAAGATATTGGGGGTGGATAGCCGAAGGGTGAGAGAGGGTGGTATTGGTTGGTAGAAGGGGTCCGAGGGGTGGGGTTGGAGGGAGGAGAGGGGTTGGATGGAGCGGAGGGGGTGAATTGATGGTTACCGGGGTAGCTGTAGATCGGCCTATTAATATGGGAACAAGAGTGGCGCCGCCCAGGCGTAACGCGTGCCGCTACCGAGGGAGGGAGGGAGTGGTGGGGAAGCAATGGCGAGAGAGCGGGGAGGGAGGGAGGGAGGGAGGGAGGGAGGGAGGGAGTGGTGGGGGAGCAATGGAGAGAGATAGGGGGGAGGGAGGGGGGAGGGAGCAATGGAGAGAGAGAGGGGGAGGGAGGGAGGGGTGGTGGAGCAATGGAGAGAGATAGGGCGAGGGAGGGTGGGAGGGAGCAATGGAGAGAGAGAGGGGGAGGAAAGGGAGGGGGGGGGGCAATTGATAGAGAGAGAGAGAAGGCGGGAGGGGGGGGGGGAGGGGGCCGGGAGATGGCGCAGGAGGAAGGGACGGCGAGGGGGTTAGACCCTACACCCTGGCGGCCACCGACGCTGGCTTTCTGCCTCCGTGACTGTCTCTCACCGACCACGTTGTGCGACCGTGGTGACCAGCGCCGATGGTCTCTTAGCGACAGCCACGGCGATCACTTCACCTTACAACAGCGGATCATGATCCACCCAGACCACACTGACACAGCTTGAGTCAGTCCACCCAGACCACACTGACACAGCTTGAGTCAGTCCACCCTGACCACACTGACACAGCTTGAGTCAGTCCACCCAGACCACACTGACACAGCTTGAGTCAGTCCACCCTGACCACACTGACACAGCTTGAGTCAGTCCACCCTGACCACACTGACACAGCTTGAGTCAGTCCACCCTGACCACACTGACACAGCTTGAGTCAGTCCACCCAGACCACACTGACACAGCTTGAGTCAGTCCACCCTGACCACACTGACACAGCTTGAGTCAGTCCACCCAGACCACACTGACACAGCTTGGGTCAGTCCACCCAGACCACACTGACACAGCTTGAGGCAGTCCACCCTGACCACACTGACACAGCTTGAGTCAGTCCACCCAGACCACACTGACACAGCTTGGGTCAGTCCACCTAGACCACACTGACACAGCTTGAGTCAGTCCACCCAGACCACACTGACACAGCTTGAGTCAGTCCACCCAGACCACACTGACCAAGCTTGAGTCAGTCCACCCAGACCACACTGACACAGCTTGGGTCAGTCCACCCAGACCACACTGACCAAGCTTGAGTCAGTCCACCCAGACCACACTGACACAGCTTGGGTCAGTCCACCCAGACCACACTGACACAGCTTGAGTCAGTGCACCCAGACCACACTGACACAGCTTGGGTCAGTCAACCCCAACCACACTGACACAGCTTGAGTCAGTCCACCCAGACCACACTGACACAGCTTGAGTCAGTCCACCGAGACCACACTGACACAGGTTGAGTCAGTCCACCCAGACCACACTGACACAGCTTGAGTCAGTCCACCCAGACCACACTGACACAGCTTGAGTCAGTCCACCCAGATCACACTGACACAGCTTGAGTCAGTCCACCCAGACCACACTGACACAGCTTGAGTCAGTGCACCCAAACCACACTGACACAGCTTGGGTCAGTCAACCCAAACCACACTGACACAGCTTGAGTCAGTCCACCCAGACCACACTGACACAGCTTGAGTCAGTCCACCGAGACCACACTGACACAGGTTGAGTCAGTCCACCCAAACCACACTGACACAGCTTGAGTCAGTCCATCCAGACCACACTGACACAGCTTGAGTCAGTCCACCCAGACCACACTGACACAGCTTGAGTCAGTCAACCCAAACCACACTGACACAGCTTGAGTCAGTCCACCCAGATCACACTGACACAGCTTGAGTCAGTCCACCGAGACCACACTGACAGAGCTTGAGTCAGTCCACCCAGACCACACTGACACAGCTTGAGTCAGTCCACCGAGACCACATTGACACAGCTTGAGTCAGTGCACCCAGACCACACTGACACAGCTTGGGTCAGTCAACCCAAACCACACTGACACAGCTTGAGTCAGTCCACCCAGATCACACTGACACAGCTTGAGTCAGTCCACCCAGACCACACTGACACAGCTTGAGTCAGTCCACCCAGACCACACTGACACAGCTTGAGTCAGTCCACCCAGACCACACTGACACAGCTTGGGTCAGTCAACCCAAACCACACTGACACAGCTTGAGTCAGTCCACCCAGATCACACTGACACAGCTTGAGTCAGTCCACCCAGACCACACTGACACAGCTTGAGTCAGTCCACCCAGACCACACTGACACAGCTTGAGTCAGTCCACCCAGACCACACTGACACAGCTTGAGTCAGTCCACCCAGACCACACTGACACAGCTTGGGTCAGTCAACCCAAACCACACTGACACAGCTTGAGTCAGTCCACCGAGACCACACTGACACAGGTTGAGTCAGTCCACCCAAACCACACTGACACAGCTTGAGTCAGTCCATCCAGACCACACTGACACAGCTTGAGTCAGTCCACCCAGACCACACTGACACAGCTTGAGTCAGTCAACCCAAACCACACTGACACAGCTTGAGTCAGTCCACCCAGATCACACTGACACAGCTTGAGTCAGTCCACCGAGACCACACTGACAGAGCTTGAGTCAGTCCACCCAGACCACACTGACACAGCTTGAGTCAGTCCACCGAGACCACATTGACACAGCTTGAGTCAGTGCACCCAGACCACACTGACACAGCTTGGGTCAGTCAACCCAAACCACACTGACACAGCTTGAGTCAGTCCACCCAGATCACACTGACACAGCTTGAGTCAGTCCACCCAGACCACACTGACACAGCTTGAGTCAGTCCACCCAGACCACACTGACACAGCTTGAGTCAGTCCACCCAGACCACACTGACACAGCTTGGGTCAGTCAACCCAAACCACACTGACACAGCTTGAGTCAGTCCACCCAGATCACACTGACACAGCTTGAGTCAGTCCACCCAGACCACACTGACACAGCTTGAGTCAGTCCACCCAGACCACACTGACACAGCTTGAGTCAGTCCACCCAGACCACACTGACACAGCTTGAGTCAGTCCACCCAGACCACACCTAGGCCACGGCCACTGTATCATCGATCTGTAACCCGGCCAGAAATCACCCAGCTCAGCGTGTGCACTCAGGCGTGACGTCTCGCCCTGCGGGAGGACACCAGCTGCTGAAACCGATCTATCGCCATGGCAACGACATGTGTAACGCAGCAGCAGGCTGAATGTTCCATAAATAATGCACGATTCTCGTGATTCCAACCTCCATTTGACTACCGGATACAAGGTGGGAGGGTGAGAGGGTGGGCACACTTGCTCGTGCTTACGCCACAGTCGTCGTCAGCGGCGACATCAATGCATTGCGACCATCAATACCTAACCCAGTGTAACCAAGTCGCCAGGGATCCGCAACCAACGGCAATGCTGAGGCACTCAGCCATTTTGTTTGTTACCCGCATGCCAATAAAGAATAATTGGGAAGCTCTGATTCAGGGATCCAGCTGTCGACTGAGGGACCCTTGCCCTGAATATCGAACACTTGTCACCAGCTATTGGATAGCTGCCCTCAAAGATATCGTGTCGCTTCCAATGGGAGTAAGAAAAACACACATGTAATCTATACTCATGCTCTGTAGATATATAGTGTGACTGGGTGAACGCCTTCGATTGAGCTTACCGACACCACGCCACCCCCTCCCCCCTCCCCTCCCAGCCTCTGAGTCAGGCGGAGGATTGCACGCCGATAATCTTTCAACTTGATTATTGGAGGCTGTCCGTTGATCTGTTGTCTTTCTTTTTTTAATTTCTTTATTTCATCACAACACAGACCATGCACATGAACATGTACATCCCAAATCAATAAGTGGCACATAACATCAATATATGTGGCGGTTCGTATTGAGGCAAAAAGTCTCTACAGGTAAGCTTTTCCATCTATATTCATGACACTGGCTTTGTTCGGTTCGAAAGTTCCAATCTTATACATGTTTCTTCAATACAATATACCTGTTTCAAGATACGAAACCCATGGTAAACACTTATTTTTTTCTGCAGTACATCTAGTTCTATAAATATATCTTTTGAACTATCCGTTGATCTTAAACACACTTCGATGTATAATACTTAATATACCGTCATAAAAAATCTTTGAATTGAAATCTAGGCGGTTTAACCCGCTCTTGTGGCACATGAAGGCTAAATTGGGGCAAGAACTCTCCCGGGATAATGAAAATGCTGGTTCGATGAAGCAGGCGCCAGATGCCGGGGGGCAGGATTCGACCCCATGACCTGTTGCTCTGCAGCTTTGTATTGAGGAAAATAATATTCCACCATGGCCCCGACATGGATAATACAGAAGGGTGTGTCACACTGTAATCAACGTTTATGTAACACCCTGACCAGTCGCGTTCCCTTGATTAAGAGCAACCAGCGGTGGGTTGGTACCCAAAATCAATATTTATTATCGATCACATTCATAATGTTTAGTTGTAATCGAAATCATTGGCGATGTAATCGGTACCCTAATTTACAACGTCTCTGGCCTGATTACCTTGGGCTTCACCGGAGATAATGATATGAACGTCTCTGGCCTGATTACCTTGGGCTTCGCCAGAGATAATGATATGAACGTCTCTGGCCTGATTACCTTGGGCTTCACCAGAGATAATGATATGAACGTCTCTGGCCTGATTACCTTGAGCTTCACCGGAGATAATGATATGAACGTCTCTGGCCTGATTACCTTGGACTTCACCGGAGATAATGATATGAACGTCTCAGGCCTGATTACCTTGGACTTCTCCAGAGATAATGATATGAACGTCTCTGGCCTGATTACCTTGGGCTTCGCCAGAGATAATGATATGAACGTCTCTGGCCTGATTACCTTGAGCTTCACCAGAGATAATGATATGAACGTCTCTGGCCTGATTACCTTGAGCTTCACCAGAGATAATGATGTGAACGTCTCTGGCCTGATTACCTTGAGCTTCAACAGAGATAATGATATGAACGTCTCGGGCCTGATTACCTTGAGCTTCACCGGAGATAATGATACGAACGTCTCTGGCCTGATTACCTTGGGCTTCACCGGAGATAATGATATGAACGTCTCTGGCCTGATTACCTTGGGCTTCTCCAGAGATAATGATATGAACGTCTCTGGCCTGATTACCTTGGGCTTCTCCAGAGATAATGATACGAACGTCTCTGGCCTGATTACCTTGAGCTTCACCAGAGATAATGATATGAACGTCTCTGGCCTGATTACCTTGGGCTTCAACAGAGATAATGATATGAACGTCTCGGGCCTGATTACCTTGAGCTTCACCAGAGATAATGATATGAACGTCTCTGGCCTGATTACCTTGAGCTTCACCAGAGATAATGATACGAACGTCTCTGGCCTGATTACCTTGAGCTTCACCAGAGATAATGATACGAACGTCTCTCGCCTGATTACCTTGGGCTTCACCAGAGATAATGATATGAACGTCTCTGGCCTGATTACCTTGAGCTTCACCAGAGATAATGATATGAACGTCTCGGGCCTGATTACCTTGGGCTTCGCCAGAGATAATGATATGAACGTCTCTGGCCTGATTACCTTGGGCTTCACCAGAGATAACGATATGAACGTCTCTGGCCTGATTACCTTGGGCTTCTCCAGAGATAATGATATGAACGTCTCTGGTCTGATTACCTTGGGCTTCACCAGAGATAATGATATGAACGTCTCTGGCCTGATTACCTTGAGCTTCACCGGAGATAATGATATGAACGTCTCTGACCTGATTACCTTGGGCTTCTCCAGAGATAATGATACGAACGTCTCTGGCCTGATTACCTTGGGCTTCACCGGAGATAATGATAAGAAAGACATGAAACAATAATCTCTAAAGATGGTGTCCAGCCCGGGTCGACTGAGCTACGAAGACACTCATCTCCACCCCACCCCTCACACCCCCTCCATTTGATTCTGATCTGACTCAGCTGATCAGCGTTCTTTACACAAACCTTCACTATATGATATTTTAAGGTAAGCCGCCCATAATACGACTCGGCGATTTTGAGCAGACCTCGGTCAACATCGGCAAATATCGGCTGGCTGTAGCCCTGATATTTGACGCAGTCTTAATGAAACACAGCTCAAATAAAACACAGCAAAAGAAGTGGTGACATAGGTAAAATTAATAGAGCATCGTATAATAAGCTTCGGCGATTTAGAGAAGACCTCGGTAAACATCGACAAACATCGGCGGGTGTCAGTGAAAGGGGAATCCGTAATTCGTTACGTCATTCACAGGGGAAGCCCCAATTCGGGACGTCATTCACAGGGTATTTCCCCGAGAATAGCTTTTCGTGATAAATTCGGAAAATTCAAGAAAAACACATCGAGAAAACGTGTAAATGGATCAGAAAACATTCGTGTAGATCATAATTATATCGGAGACCATTATATATAACCAGATTTATTAAAATGTGAACACAAGGCGTAAATTACTAATAATTTGTGTGAAATAAGCTGCGCCAAAAAAATATTTGTGAAATAACATTTTCAAGCTTCAGGACGTGTTTCTCGGGAAATTTGCACGGCTACCTATATTTTTCTTTATTTGTGTTACAAGAACTTTGTTTTTAAAAGTTGTTAAAAGTGGTTTGGTTTCTATGTTTTCATTTTTGACCAAATTATAGCCAATTTTGTGAAGGTGGTGATTTCGAATTTTGGCAAAAACTGTCCTGATTTTGCATAATTGCATTTTATTATTACCATTCTGTTATTTTTTGTGGTAACTATCTACATTTTTGAATATCATTCCTGTATTGCACTAGGTTTAAGCTTTCCAAAGAGCCATTACTGATGATAATGACTTAATATTGACCTGAATTGTAGCAAAATTACATATTCGTGGTGGGTGTCAAGTTTTGGTCATTTTGTGAAATAGAGGTATACTTGGAAAATGGAGAATATTTTTTTAACGGGACGGTAAAGTATCCTAACAATTCACCAGAAGGTGTATTATTGGGTAAACTTCCATAAAATAATCACAAATACAGAGTTCTTTTACCGTGCTATTATGGGTAGCTTAACTTAAACGTCCGTCCAAGAGTTAATGATGCATTTCGTTTCCCACATCAAAATTACGTTTTGCTACCGCCAAAAACACCTCGGGCCCCCCCCCCCCTCCCCCTACCACCCACCGCCCCGGGCCGCCCCCCAGCGAAGTGTGGACAGCTGAAAGCCGTGTCAGGACAGGAGTGCGCCTCGCACACTGCGTACCCCGGGGCGCCCCGCGACCCCCCCCCCCCTCCCCACCCCACAAAAAAGAAAAAGAAGAAAGAAACCCCTCAAAAAGAAGACCAGAGGCCATAATAATTAGTTTGACATTAGCGGCATGGCCTCTGCGGTCATCGGCGAGGCGCCAGCCAATGAAAGCTTTCAGTTTAGACGACTCGCACTTGTTAATTACTTAATTATGCAAATGAGAGCCGGGTTCTTACGAACACGTACCCGGCAGACCAGACCAACTCAGGAGCTTGGCGAGTACATATGTAGCTTCTTTCAATTTTGTATATAATAAGTGTAAGTGAGTTGAAGTAGCAGTAATAGTGAGGAAGGCTACAGAGAAAAATGCCGAATTTAAATCGATTTCACCTAAGCAATGGAGGAGTGCGTGATAGGTGTGTGTGTGTGTGGGGGGGGGGTGGTTACGAGGGGGCGTGCTGCACGGGGTTTGTTGCAGTCTGTTGACGCGGCGATGCAACATTGTAAAACCAGACATGATATCGACAAACGCCTTTCCTTGTTGTGTTTTTTTCTAACTCACACACCGTAACTATTGATGTGCCCATATGGTGGCGGCAGACACACCACGCAGTAGCGCGGTAACACCATCGTAAGCTATGGGTGGATCGATTGATGTTTTCAGCCACTCTTGTGCACACATTGGGAAAAGTAAGAAGAGACCCATAAACGGCCTCATATCCAGTTGGGGTGTTGATTTGCAGCCGAGTACGCCACTATATCTCTCTAAACGGCGGTTTTTCCCATAGTTGGCAAGATAACCAAAGCGGCTATAATTATCTCTGAAGCGAAGGAAAATGCTACATAGAGAATGCCAGTCAACAGTAAACTAAATGCAAATGCACATTGTTTCGTAATGTGGCCAAGCAAAACGAACCACACATTGAATCAGATAATTGAAACCACCTGACATCGGATAAATGTTCTTCTTGTACAGTATCATTGTTACACACGGGATTGGAACCCGTAACTCTGGCCCTCGGACTTCCCAAACTGAGCGCCCAACGAAGGATCCTATCACCTTGGTTACGTGGAGGGGGAAGGGATGTGTGCCTGTGGGTGGTGGGGGAGGGAGGGGGAGGGGGTAACAGTGGATAGTGAGATAACGGATTAGAGCAAGGATGAAAAAAGGAAAACGTTGACATTATGCCTCACGAGAGGCACGTGCGAGAGAACTCGCGCATTTCCCGCCAGTTTTCTCGCCCCTGGGAACTCTGGGAACTGCAGACGGGGCGCACGCGAGCGCAGACGACACTCGACACGCAAACTCACTGATATATGGACATATCGACTGGTTCACTTGCCGCAGTTTTCTCGCGAAGGTCACAAGACGGGTACAAGACGAAGTATCATAACGTTTTATCCCACACCGAACCCCAAAGGGGAAAACCACTATTTAAAAAAAGGGGGCGGGGGGAAAAGTTCATTCTGTTAATTAAAACGAATGAATAAAAGAAGTATTCGAAGAAAACACGTCTGAAATTAAAGTCAAGGATATGTTTTGTCGGAATACATATTATGCCCCCCCCCCCCCCCTGGGTTATAATGAGCGGCCCCTTTATCGATCTGATGGCGGCCCACATGCTGTGGCTTGGAGTATGTAACCTGTACTCACGGCCCACATAAACATGACGGAGAGGTCCATGGCGTGTGCTCACATAAACCCTGAACTGATTGGCTTTCACTGCCGTACAGATGATCACATGCGCAGATGCAACCCTGTAGTGAATGCACGAGGCTATGCACCACACGCTTAAACGTTGACGTATATTTTATACAATAACACCATACTTGATATAACAAATGAACTGATTTGGGGCTTTAAGCCAGTTTTGGGCACACGAGGCCTGTATGAGGCCAACGAGACAGATTTTGATGGAACACGCCCCAGATTGGATCTCGCCCAGGCCGGGGTTGTCAACCAGGGACCTATTAGTCTGTAGTCGAGTGCTCTACCCCCTCGGTCACCAAGGCTCCACCAGGGTGCTATCCACCTGGTAGCACCCGAGGTACCCCCCCCCCCCCCCCAGCCACCACCCCACACCCATCCCACCCCTCTACCCCCAGACAGAGCGCTTGGTAACCCTTAGCATCACGTGCTGCCTGGGAGAGAGACAGACAGACACACACCAGTAATGATGGGCGCTGAAGCTATGGAGATGGGGGGGGGGGGCAGGATGGAGGGGGGTAGAGGGGTGGTAGTCGCAGGGGAGCAGCTGCAGACAAGAGACAGGCAATCACCCGTCTGACCGCCAGATCGATAGACCAACGGGAGGGGACACTCCACTACTAAAACTACTATTTATCAGATTACACAGAAAACGGAGCCCCGGCTCCACCCACTCCATCCACTCTTTTTGTTAACTTTGGCCTCAGCTGGCCAGTTAGCCGGCGGTTTCAATTCCAGCCCGTATCAGCTGCGACCGTACACAGGGGCGGGTCCGGCAAGCATATGGTCACCTGTCAAACACGCTTCACAAGCTCCAGGTCTCGACACACCTTGTGCGGACAGATCTGGTTACTGCCAAGATAAACCTCTTCTTTTTTTGTCTCATCGAATGCAACGAGATTTGGGGAAATAAAACTGTTTTCTGTTGCAGCAATGCAACGGTGCCGGTGATATATATCCAAGTGACACGTATTAACTATAACCAGACCGCTCCATGGGTCTCTAAGGGTAAGGTCTAGAATATGCTTGTTCTTTCTTTTGGAAAAACGTGTGTAAGTAGAGCGGGCCCATTAAGTTAACTATCTTAAAGACCTCGGTCATAATTGTCCGTAACCGTTTTATATAAAGTAAGGGTCGGTTCCCCTTTTGCCTTAAGCCCCGTTCACACGATGCGATTTGTCGTAAGTTTGGGCCCTTGCCACAAATGTTACGACAAACCTGACGACAAAACTGCCGACAATTCGAAACTTTCTGAAATAGGACATGCTCTAAACTTGGGACAAATCGTAAGAACTCAGGGAGCCTCAACCAATCAGCGCCGGGCATGACGTGACGTCATTTTTGTAAACGACTTCCAAGATGGCGACCAACAAGAAAGAAAAGCTTGACACCACACTCAATATTGAAGAAACCGAGATGTTTGTTGGACTTGTGCAAGACAACGAAGTCTTGTGGAACACGTCATCCCCCGGATATATGAAGTCCGGCATGCGGAACTTGGCTTTGAAAGCCGTAGCCGCGAAAATTGGCAGAAACTGGACTGGTAAGTTAAGAATTTGCCTGGCAGTCTTCATTTATTTTTGGAGGGGGTGCAGGGTTGGAATGCTTGATCTCTGGATATGACATCACTGTGCGACGAGGCGAAATTCCTGTGAATAAACCTCAAGGCTCGCTCTTGAATCTGTTCCATTTTCTTCATATCAGTTATACTGCTGTAATGCCATACAATCGAACAATAATTAAAATGTGATATAAGGAAACATTTAAATAACCTTTGCTTGGCATCTGTACTTAGTGCTGTCGACAAGCGACCTAATACAAATATCTGCCTGCCAGCCTTCCTGACGAGTCTGGTTCGAATCCCACTCGTAGACCATCAGCGCGCCTATCGCCATGCTTGGTGTAGTGTACCGACACTTCGACTACGTGATAAACGCCTCACTAGACCTGGATTGGCATCCGAGGGCCGCCCCGATAGCTCAGTGGGTTAGAGCGCTTGCATTGAGTGCTCTGGCCACCTGAGAGCCTAACGGCACGTGGATCGGTGGTTCGAGCCCCGATGTTGCCATGCCTGTGTGGTCACAGGTCTGTGTAATAAAGATCACATGTCCTTCTTCGCAAAGAGTAGGGGGTTACCCCGGGGACATGGCTCCGCTCTTCCCTTCCTTTTCCCATTGACGCGATATGACCAGAATATATTAAAGCGTCCTGAATATACAACCAACCTGGATTGGCACCCGTGACTGAACAAGCCTATCTTAGACCAACTTAAATTGTTTTATTGTCTTGACCACTGCTCACGAGGCTCCTAGCTTAACGTTCTACACACAGTGCCCAAGCACCCGGTATATCATAATAACACAATCATGCCCTTATTAACTTGGCGTCCCAGTTCCTGCCCCGGCATGGCGTTGTGGTCTCCAACCACCATGCATTACATCCCCCCCCACCCCTCCCTTCGCTACCCCTAGCCCCTCCCCCCCCCCCACTCTCCGACCCTCGAGGACAAAAAACACAACCCCTGGAGAGTCTCAAGCTGCAAACTCTCAGAATTAGACTCCATGCATCGGCGGCAGTTCTCCTTTTTTTTCACGTGTTTTATTTTTCTCCCAGAGCTTGATTCGTGGACTTTGTGCCACGAGAAGGGCGTGCCGTGATCTCTGGCACCGGGATGTATGGCAGTCACACATCTGGCAAGACCCCCCCCCCCCCCCTCCACCTCCCATGCCCATCCATCCTCCCCACGTACCGACAAATTTGACAGAACAAGGATCAGACTGTACCGCCAAATATGACAGGCACACAGCTGCAGTTGTAGAGACTATTACAAGTATCCAGACAGTCCCTCTAAAATACATGTTTTTATAAATACCTATACAGTCTATAGCAGTAGATCATGTTAATCACCACCTTGTTCTAGAGCAACACGAGCTTTGTGAAGTTTATGTCATATCTACAGCATAGATGTGTGCCTTCGGGAATGGGATTTCATACATCAAGACAAAAGCGTCTTTTCCCCTGCACTAATAATCGAGACTCGTATATTTAGAGAACATTAACGTTAAAATGCCAGCGCCGGATTTCACGATCGCATTTTAGCCGGCTACGGGGCTTAGTCGACTAAAGTTTCCATATAAATGATGGGCGATTTAAGCCGACTAAACCCCGTAGCCGGCTAAACCATGTACGTGAAATAGGCCACTGATCATTTGCCGTCAGGCGGTGCCATCAGGGTAAACTCTGGGTGTGTTCATCGGGGAGTCGTCTTGAGGAGATACCAGAGCATTCCCCGACCACTCCCTCACCCGGTTACCACTGGTTACGCCTATGACTTGGGGCAATCATTGGTCTAGTCTCATCGCAGCTCCCGCAGCAGCAGCTCTCAGACTCCATGGCTGCTACAGCACACCGAGGTCGTATACACAACTCAACCAGACTTTAAACGTCGCCTTGAAGACCTCATTAAGTGGGGGAGACGGGAAGACGTGGAGACAGATTAAAGACGGCCACAGATACAGATCACCGCAACTGCGACGGTAGGACCGTGCTGTAAAGAGAATCCTGGGGTGGGGTGAGGGGGGCTCCCGGGGGGAGGGGGTACTGTAAACTGTGGGGGAGATGGTGGAACCGGGCGAACTCATTACAACCTCTCTCTCTCTATTACCCCCCTCCCTTCCCCATAATAAGATATTTCATTTGCGCCACTCCCTCTCGCCGCAAATTTGCTTTCCAGTACCCCCAGCCCCGCCAGATACAACTGTTCTCTGTTGTAGCCTTAAAAAAAACAGCCTCTCTCCCTTCCACCCCTCCCCCCCCCCCACCCCCTCCTCGCCATCCCTCTTCCCGCAGTGCCAACCACTTCACTCCCTCCCACCGGGGACACTCGAGCAGCTGTCATTGAAACACGTCCCCGTCTCAGGCTTAAAAAGCCGCAACATAAAACCCATCGAAACTGAAGAGGCTTTATTTTTACCGCCACGGGAGAACAGGCCAAACTACTAAACGGTAAGCCTGGAGCGGTGAGCCACTCATTGGGCCTGGGCCTGGGGTGGTCATGTCTGCATGGTCGCAGGATAAAGATCCCATGTCCTTCTTCGCAAAGAGTAAGGGGTTACCCCCGAGGACATGGCTCCATTCTCCCTTCCTTCTCCCATTGACGCGATATGACCAAAAGTGGTTAAAGCGTCCCGAATATACAACCAACCCATTGTGGAGTCCGTGCACGACTATCGGTGAGACAGACCACAGACAGGCCACTTGTATCCATTGGCGGCGTCCGAGAGGTGGGTCGTGTAACGGAATACCACCGGACAGACACACTTTACGGGCGAGGAACGCATCCCCGATCTGCATACATGCAGACGACGGACACACAACAAACACCTGTCAGCCAGACAGGGGTGAGTGGACTGGTCAGCTCGGCGATAAAGATCTGGAACAGTTTGCCGGGACTAAACCCCTCAATCTCCATTCCACGCGCGCTCTCTGGCGTCAGGACAAACGATCATCACTCCGCATACATACCAGGGCAGGGGAGGGAGTGGGGAGATTACTACAGCACAACGGTCTGCTAGCACCCCCCACCCCCCTCCTATATACACACACCCTCCCACTCTTACCCCCCCCCCCCCCCACCCACTCCCCCTCCCCCTCCCCCCATCCCTGGAGTGGACAGCAACCGGCTCCGGGGAGGACTGTTCAACAGATCGCAGTCAGGAAGCACAACAAACACCCGCCCGAGCCAAGCGAAAAGTCGCAGCCAGGCGATCGGCCATATGGAACAGGTGCCCCTCCCCGGGGATGTGATCGGCGTAAATAAGTGACGAGGCTTCTCTCGGTGCCGACATGGAGGCTGCATTGCACGGTGTGACCCCACTGTATGATGGGGTCTCCAGAATATCGATCCTCGATTTAAACCAAGTGTATCGTCCATAACGCTTGGGTACAAAATGGCGTCATACACTCCTGTGCAATCTTATATATAACCCACCCACTTCCCCGATTCGTTCATTCTGGTGTATGTTCCCAGCCGCTATGAACACACACAGAGTGGCTTCATATACTCCTATACATCGCTTCAAGGAATGGTTCGAGAGGTAGCGGTTGCGGGTTCACACCCCACCAGGTTCATGGAGCCAGAATCTCATCCCATTTTCCCAGGGATTTAGTGTCCCGGTTCTGCCCATGGATGTGTTCACAAAGATGGCGCAAAACACCAATGGATCCATTCCTGGGCTGAATGCTACTGTAGCATTGATGGCCGGACATTTATAATATGGCGCCAGATACAACGCAACTGATGTGTTGATACACATTGTACGTATTTTCCCTTAGACTGTATCAATAGTAAATGACGTACATATTTATCACGGATCAACAAGATAAGGCAATGGTTTAATTTGCGCAGGCGAATCTTCGCACACTTACCCCAATGCCACGCCAAGGTTTTTATGCTTCAAAGAACCCGTGGGGTGTGGGGTATACATGTTCCATTCTTGTTCTGCAAAGTTGAACGATATCAAAGGCCCCATAGAGGTCCAAGAGCACAACTGGTCAGTCGTTGCCCTCTGGGATTGTCAGTTTGGTGTGAGTACGCAGCATGGAGGTGTGAGAACAGTGCCGCCGTGTTCCCGTCGTCTATGAGCGACGAGGTGGGTCAGGGCTCTCACATTGTGTGGAGGGGGAAGGTCTAGGGGGAATGACCAACAACATAGCATACTGCCACCGCTCAATGTTGACCACTCCATATGCCCCATTCCTCACACCTCTTGGCGTAGCTCACTTCTGATGCAATTTGTGACATTTCTTTACGTGAAGTTTTTGTGTATTTTTTCACGTCTTTATATTTAATCACCCGACTTTATATTTACTCATCAAAATGTACCACCCAAGACGCAAGAGACATCTTCGTCAATCATTTTTTCTCCGACAACGCCTAGTTTCTATTTGACTGGAAAAATTGTAATCCTTTCGAGATCGCGTTAACTGGTGAAGGATAGAGCAGTGACGTTGGACATGTGGAAGGCGTTAGCGTTGACAAATTCACGCAGAACGACATTGGATGATGCAAGGACGTACTCTATAATAACTGTTAGTTTTGTTAAAACCCCCTAACCATTATGCATCTTATGAACACGATTTAACTACAAATATTGCAATTCGCGACGGCTTAATGACAGAGCCGTTAAGACAATCAAATCGACTCCAGCAAGTCGCGGCCGCTGTTAATATCACTATCAGAGCCCTCACGATCCAACTCTTCTTCCCAGTGACTGTGTATGTGCAAGACTTTCACCATAGTTTCATTGTTGTCCAACAATAGTAGGTACCGTGGAGAGAGACAGTAGCAACCCCCCGCGAGAATAGGCAAATACTACTACCCCCCCCCCCCGCCCCCACCAAGAACAATCTCTTCAAGAGCGATACATCACACTCACTACCCAGCTAACTCTGAAAGCAGCGACGTTCTATAATGTCATAAAATGACGGTCGAAAGCAGAACAGTTTCAATGTCTTAAATAGGTATACACATACAGGTAAAAAAAGGTACATACACATTATATATGGGTAGGTTGCGAAATGGAAAGCCCCCATGTAGAGGGTAACCTAATTAATGCCCAAGCACGAACTTATCTAGCATAACGTGCGTCACTAACTCGTTGGAACACACTCGAGGCCATCACAAACACACACCCACATTGAGGTGTCTTATATATATATACTGGTACCTGCCATGAGCTCATGGGAGGACCAATCCAATCCACTGTGTGGTCATACTTCATGGATCCAGCACCCACACCCCATCGAGCCCATCCCCCTCCCTTCCTCGCAAACATGCCCCCCATCCCCCCCGCCGCCTATATCCACACACCAAGGGGCACCTAAACTTGGCTTCAGATGATGATAAGGCAGACATACCAGGTTGCTAAACAGCATATCAATCACCTGAGTAATGGTAAATAGGAAGTGGATATCACCCCTAGGCGGCAGAGCACAAGGTCAGGCAGACTGTCCCACCTCTCCCATTGACAGGTTAATACAAGTAACCACAACAACTCTCGTGTACTTGACAAGCATAGATTATTTCAAGCTACTTTCTGTAGATGGCACATTTCAGCAAGATTCTAGTTACAAAAGCTTAGTTCTTTAGGTCAGAAACACATTCTTTAGCAGTCAGCTAGTCAGTCCTTTGTTTTGTAACTATAATTGATTGCATTTGTCAAAAAGACTTAAAAAAAAGAAAAAAAAAAGCCCTAGATAAAATAGATAAATTTATGTAACAATAAATAAGGATCAAGTTTATTTAATACATTATTATTATGGCCTTAAAGGTCAGACATTTTTGCTTGTGGCAGGATGCTGCCGATGGTTTATACATGTGAATTCTTTGATATTATCTTGCTACAGCTATGAATGCACAAAGTGGAAATATATTGCACAAATTATGGAACACAAATTGAAATCAATCTCTAATTGTAATTTGGTAATCAGGACAATAGTATTATGATACCCACCACAATTTTTAATCAATAGGTATCCTGCCTTTGTAAATACTGCATAAATGACACTGTATTTTCCCAAATGCTTTGATCATATAGGCTGTACACTACCAGAACAAAATTGTTATGAGATCACCAGTAACAGTGATTCTTATAGGTTGGCCAGTGGGTGGGTCCAAGTTTCCCAGAGCTCCTTAAAATTATGGGACATTAATTTAAATGAGATATTGCGTAGTCTGCTCACTATATATTTACAATGCATCACCATGTCCCCTCACAGCTCAATAAAATGCATCATTTTATATTTATATGCGAAAAATGACATAGGATGCATACTTATATCAGAATTGATGCATTTGTATATCAAGAGACAGATCTAGATTCTATACAATAAAAGAAAAAGTTATGGCATGCTATTGTTTCAAAGTTTTAAGATAAATCCCCATGTAACGTTTTTTCAATAAGGGTGTCACTATGAGATTCTCAACAAGCAACTGAATAACTGTGTCAGTGTAAAATTTTGAACATTTTCAATGTCACAATTTAGACGCCAATTTTTAAAAATGACAATATTGGTCACAATTTACCAAACCTCTGACGATCATAATTATTCGTTTATCCATGCCCAGGGTATTAATTTTATATGACATAAGTGTTCAATATTTCAGCAACCTGATAAGCTTATATAGAAATCACAAGTAAGCTTAACTTAATTAGAGCAAAAAAATTTCATTCCATGAAACTGACTAGATCTACTGTACTTTCATCTCTTCGCATATAGATCTAGCCATATTCTAAAATGATTTTTTGGGTTGGCGGAAGTTAATTTAGCTATTCAGTCTAATTTTAGGACAGTAGGCCTAACTTGACTCGGGTAAGCTTAAGCTAAGATTGAATGCAGAATGGTTCGAACAAGTTCGTTTTTGAGAATAAGCTTACACATTTTGCATTGTGATAAGCTAATTTGTATAAATGATGTCAGTTCTCCAAGTACTGGTGTTTGTCACATTGAGCCAGTAATCGCATATTGATCGCTTTCATGTCAGTCAAGACACAACAACATACACTGATAGTGATACATGTTCATTCATTCAATCTGAGCTCAGTCAGTGCTCCACCGCTCATGACATTGTTGTGAGCATTCGCGTGATAAGTTCAACTCACTTACCCCAAACATTTAGCCAGCCCTCTAATCTCAGAGGAACATCAACTTCTTCTTGATTTGAAATCGCAGCCATAGCTCCTTATAATGTAAAATCCGAACGAATATCACTTGCTGAGACTCGAATAAGCACCAGATAATCCAAAATATCCACACTCGCACGACTACAACTCCCTTCCACTGTGTTTCCAGTCATGCCTGCTCAACCGCATCTCATTCACGCGCGCAATGATTTTGCGGTTTCGGTATCAGTTATATCCATTTTGTTCCCTTGAATTGCACCCAAATACGATAAAGTGTATCCTAACAGTTCATATTTATTAAAAATTACGATGCCTGGTGTATTTGTTAACATTCACTGTCTTGCAAGCACCAATGTTTATTTGCACTACTTTGTTTTGGTGCAGACTACAATCACGACGACCGAATAACCGCTTGGCGGTCTGCTTTGAACGGGGTCATTCGTTTTGTGTTGCGGCGCTGTTTGAAAATCGTGCCGGTGTGTGTCATAGTAATGCATTGGGACGTTATGATATCTATCTGATTTGCCGGTAGACGGCACTGCTCAACTTGTACCGCGCTAGTTATTACTATTAATTACAACTGCTTCCCAATCAATAGTGTTCTTCGCCATAGGCCCCTATGACTGAAATTAAAAAAAATCGTCAATCTCAATTAGACCTAATTCTAACAGAATGTTTCAACAGATCGATTATCAAACTGTTCAAAAGACTTATAGTGTATGTATAGGCTATGCGTGCCATGGCTAGAGGGTAAAGGCTTTAGCATATGAACAGTTTGTCACGAACTAATGTAAAGATTGATGTATTCTCTAGATCATACAAGTTTGATAAATTTTGTCTTGACCCATTAGTTCGATTAACCCAAAGGTTCCTTACCCTCCGCCTCAAGAGAGATCAGTGGTCCACACAAAATACGGGGGGGGGGGGGGAGGGAGGATGGGAGGGCATATAAGCTGGTGTTTATTTCGCAATGAAAAATAAATTTCTCGCTCACGTTTCGCTCCGAACGGTCTGGAATGCGAGAGGCCGGAGGTTCGAGCCATGGCGGCTACCAAACTTTCCGGGTCAGTTCGTGACTCGTATACAGGGGTGACTCCTCGAAGGGGTCCACGGATGGCCGGACCGAGAGATTTCACAGAGCCAATGAATTGTCCTAACACGTCAAAAAGGGCCAGTAAATAACGTATTTATACCCTAAATATATCTAAATAAGCAGGTGCGGCCAGTAGGCATACTGCGTAAGTGACGGAAATTATGGTAATATATAAGATTACTGGTTCGGTAATGTTTTATGCAGTTGCAGGTCACTGAAACTGCGTTGTGCATATATATGGTATTAAGGGCTCATAAATGACGCCACTTGAGATACTTCCATTGATTTTGACATGTATTCCCTGTTTACGTTTTCCGACGCTCCAGTCACGTAAAGAACGCACCACACCCCACCGCAGGATGCGGCAAGCCATGTGTGTCATAATTGTGTTTAAAAATGCTTTTCTGTCGCGTAACGGGCTTTTCTCGAAGAGAACCAAAGTTCTGAACCGGTTTGTTTTTGCCTCATCTTGGTTTGTAGCAATACACGTATAGCCATAGATTGAATGAGAACAGTTTTCTATGTAATACGATATAAATAGCTTACCACAATTCTCGCCAATCTTATCATTATTCTGAAAAGTAACTAAGTTCAAGCGAAGCTTTTGGGAGGCTAAGGTGCGTAACGGCAAAGAATTTATAGAACAAGAAGCGAAAGCGCGACGTAAAACGATAACAAGACATGCGCGCGCGCCGCCTAGCGGGCAGGGTTGATCAGCGCTCGGTCAACTCGGTGCAGACGGCAAAATGGACGCAGGTTGTAGCCGCTGGAAGTCCGGTCGTGGCACAATTTGTGCGGCATGGAATTGCCACAATTATAAAGGGACAAGAGGAGACATTTCCTTCTTTCAATTCCTCAGGGACAAAGAGAGGTAAGTGTCTTTTCTATGAGGTTTTGGCGAACAATAGGAATTAGTCCATGACCACAGGCGCTCAGATCTGCTGACAGAACCCCCGAAGTAAATAAACAACGCCCCCCTCTCAGGCATATAATAGAAAGATATGCGGTGCCTGAGAGGGGGGCGTTGTTTATTTACTTCGGGGGTTCTGTCAGCAGATCTGAGCGCCTGTGGTCATGACCATGTTTGTTTATGTTTTGACAGGCGAACTGTCATTGTCAACTGACTGTCTGTTTGACAGCTCAACCAGTGTCAACTGCGTGTGTGAAGATCTGTAAATTGGGCATTGTTAGTCTGATCAGACTCATGGATGTGGACCGCCAAAGATATTTTCATTAATGCTTAGAGTATCTCCAGTTAATTACTGTTAAACTGTGTCATCCCACTTTTACGACTCTTTTTCCATGGCTTTAGCCTAGGCTATGGCATGCAACCTAAAAATGCATCCATTTTTAGTGTCTACGCTTCTAATCCCCCGCCCCCCTCCCCCTCCTCCCACGCCTCTTAGGGGGTTTTCGATTTCAAAGAAGCGAACCTTTAGAATAAATAACCCGCAAGCAAAAGAAATCGTTAACAAAATTGCTTTCTAAAAATCGAAAACAACCTCAGCCTGCCATAACCCCTCCCCTCTATGTTCCTACTCCCCCCGTCCCTCCGCCGTTACCCGCCCCACCCCACGCCGCTTAGCGGTCGGGTGGTGTCAATGAAGCAAACCTTTAAACTCAAAAAACAATATTAAGTACAAGAAATCGTCGAAAAAAAATATTATTAAAATAAAATAAAAAATCCCTCAGTATCCTACCCCCCCCCCCCCCCCCCACTACTTCCACGATCCCTAGGGGGTGGGTAATGTCAAACAAGCGAACCTGTAGACTAAAATAAGCCACAAGCCCAAAAAATCGGTAAAAAAATTGCTCTAAAAAATTCGAACAAAAATTCCTCAGCATACCGACCCCACCCCCCCTAAGGCCCTACCTCCCCTACCCCCCTCCGCTGTTAACCGCCTCCATCCCACGCCTCTTAGCGGCCGGGTGGTATCAATGAAGCAAACGTGTTCACTCAAAAAACAATATTAAGTACAAGAAATCGTAAAAAAAAATATTATTAAAATAAAATAAAAAATCCCTCTGTATCCTAACCCCCACCCCTCCCCTACCCACCCCCCTCCTCCCACGCCGCCTAGGGGGTGGGTGATGTCAAACAAGCGAATCTGTAGACTAAAATAACCCACAAGCCAAAAAAATCGGTAAAAAAAATTGCTCTAAACAATTCCTCAGGATGCCGACCACCCCCCCCCCCCCCTACGGCCCTACCCCTTCCTACGGCCCTACCCCCCCCCCATGACCCTTAGGGGTGGGTGATGTCAAAGAACCTTTAGACTGAAAAAAACCCACAAGGAAAAATAAATCGTTAAAAAAATATTTCAACAAAATCGGATCAAATAAGTTTCTCCTACCCCCCGACGACCCCCCCCCCCCCCCACGCCCAACACACGTGTAACCCCAGCGCACCCTGGGAGTGCAGGGTGGCAGCAATACTACGGTACAGACCTGTGGAATCACGCAGCTCAGAAGAAGTGTGCACCCCGGAGGGTTCGCCAGCGGCCTTCGTTCAGGTATCAGGACACGCCCGTTCACACCTGGCTAGAGCTATGTAATAACCCTCACCGCTTGGCGGCGCCACCACGATCCTGTTACCGGGTTATAGATACGGCTTTCGCTTCTTTTCCATACAAGTTCTTTGGTAACGGCCAACACGGAGAAAAACAAACTCAACAAGCTTGGGTAAAATCTAGTTTTTTTTATTCTAGTCATTTTCTACATTAAACATAAATGTGACATCTCTTCCTTGTAATATATCAACATCAAATATGGAATTGTGTTGCTATTCTGACTGTTCGTTGGTTGAAGAATAGCTTTTAAAATCTGATAAAGCGACCTACAAAATAAATGGCTATAAATCTATAATTATACACAATGTATAATGGAATATGATACCAGATACACAGATAGTTGTCTGTAGCTATGCTGTACTGTACACTGCGCGGACGTCAAAGCTTTAGTGTCCAAGTGCCAAATATACTTTTGTGACGTCATGTGACGTAATACTTGCTTACATTAAGCCCAGACTACCATTGGCTCACCAGAGAGCCAAGGATGGCCCCCAACATATGACAACCCATTTGCATCAAAATGATGGTGCACGTGGTTTACCATATATACACCGGGATGCAGTTGGCCCGTAGCAAAGCTACTCACACACAGCCGTGGCATTTTAATACATATAATAAACAGGAAAGAGGCGCGAGGTTTGGGGGGTTGGGGGGGGGGGGTGTGCTAGTGTACAGGTACTTGAGGGATTTGGGGGGCGTAGGCCTCACAGGATGTGTGCTGTCGGGCCCGGCATTTCAATTTTTGCTAAGAACGAACTATCAATATTTCTAAATAAGATCATCTTTGACGAAACTGTGCTATGTATGATTGTACAATATACAAGGGACTTTTCCTCTGTCATCAGAGAATCATAAACATCGGCTCACATATCACCGAGTTGCGAAAGTGGGTGGGTAACCACATATTCCGATGGGTGGCGTGGACAGGGTGGGGGGGGGGAGGAGTCAGTGACCATGGTTAAAAATAACACGAAATGAGCTCTAGGCCTAAAGTTTCGAAACAGTTTTGGGATCCGACGCCACCACTTTAACACGGCCCCCCCCCACCCCCTCATCCACCACTTCACCCCTAACACGTCCAATCCACTCATCCACCCGCCCACGCCCACCCCCTCCTTTCTCATTGACCCTGTTTATTCCCACGGAGGGTTTCTGACGTCACTGGACTGTCCCTCGCCCTCGAGACAACAGTCCTGGCTGTTGCTATGTTGTAACACTTCATTCGTTGTTACCCCGACGATATACAATTAACGTTGCTACTCAACAAGATCTGCCAATCATTTTGAAACCGCGCGCCTTTTCAAGGCGTGGGTTTTATAATCACCGAAAACACAACAAGTCGGACATGATGACGTCATCAACCAAGCGACGCGCGAACAGGAGAACTTAGGGCGATGCCACGTAAAGGACGGATCCCCTTTAGGACCATAACATTAGTCGACCAACGATACTTCATTAAAAATGTAGACATGTTTCTACTCAATCTATCACATCGCTACACGGTTCACGCGCTGCTCAAACCCAAGGAAGTTTCGTATGTACATTGACTGATATAAAAAAAAATTAAATTGGAACAACTTCGATTGGATTTTTTACAAAAATACAACAAACCCCTAATAACTCGCCAGTCTTTGGCAACCAATAAAAAGAAACAAAACAAATGGCATTTGGTTCTGATCACGTGCGAGTTATGGAAGCCTTTGTTTTATATAGCCAAACTCAGTTGTCATGTCAACGATGAAAACAAGTCAGACGAAGAGAATAATACTCCCATATCAACGATGAAACAGACTTTCCAAAGCAAAGGGAATCGGAACCTGCATAACAGGTTCGTTCCGGCGTCGAAATAGACCAGATCGGGGCATTTTAATTCCTGAAAATAAACGCCCGAAGAATTAGAGCAATACGTTTTTGAGACAACAAGGCAGCAATACGGATTGCCACATGGAGCTCGATGGCGGTCTCTTTATCTCAAGAAAGCCACATCGATCACACCTTCGCCAGAAACCACGCGACGGGCGCCACAGAAAACGTGACATTGTAGTGCACGATGGGAGAAATGTACAGAACGTGGCTTCAGAGACGCGACATTGCCACGTGATTGTCCAACGGGAGGTAGGCCACATACGTCAACGACCAAACGACGCCATAAAAGCACAATGATATCAACCACGCATTGGCACGCCAATCGTCTCAAAGGCACATGGCACTGTCCCCCGTTCGCACGCCATTTCTTTGGACCGTAATCGAATATATATCACCTATATATATGTTCGGCGACTTGACGTATACCTTACACATAACCTTGCTCTGGAGCCATTTCATGTACACACCTTTATCGCAATAGACAATTACCTACACGTGCTTTGAGGCTGTGTTGGCAAGTCTAAATCGCTATTTCCTGACCGAAGACCTTTGACATTTCCAGCAATGGATGTCTACTATTGTGAAATACCTCCTCCTCGGAAGAAGCTACCCTGACAATAACGCTCCAGGACGTGTAATTTATTGAGAGCGTACCAACTGCCAGCGAATCTAGGACCGTTTATTTATGTTGTGAAAAAGAATCTACCTATAGTAGGTTATGCACCCGTGGTTGACACAAAGTACAGGCTTCACCAATATGTACCCCACTTCCAAGAACCCATAATGCCGAAGACACAGAAAAAGGGCTTTTAGACATTCTGCACCCAAAACAGCGTTTTTCTCAAAGTGCCTAAAATTTAAGAAACCAAGTTACTTGTTTGCATTCAAAAATGGAGGCTGCTTTTTCCTCACAGTAGCATTTAGTCAATCTAAAGCCCTTTATTTGTGTCACAATAATAAAAGCATTAGAATTATCAAACGTTTTCTTTGGAACTCGAATCCCTAACTAACAAACGTGTTCTTACTGGATAAAGAATACTACAACAGACCAATAGGTGGTTCACTTTCCTTCTAAAACGTACCAGGTTGAGAGCACATAAAACATTCCTAAACAATTTTCACTCCTAACACACATTACGTCATACGTTTGCTACAGAAAATGGCACTTGCTATAAATCGAATCTCCGTCATATATAGGATGGATAACAAGGACATTCAGCATGATTTCGTGATCAAACCCAAAACGCTGATTGGTAGACATGGGCAGGAGACAGTTGTCTGGTTGGCTCTATATTCACGGCCAGTATGAATGCGACTCGCTCCGAGATTCTACGCACGTGATTGGTTGGAAATATGTGTGACGTCATACCGGACGTCATCTCCCAGATAAATTACTTAATATTATATTATACAAATTATTGAACATATCGAGAAAATCAAGACGGTCCCCCACCCTCGATCTGCCACAAGCCCAACAATGATTATATCCATAAAGTACACATATTGTGATATATATATATATATAATACAAGGTAATGGGGCCCCTAAACCACTAGCTGGGGGAGGGACTAATAAATGAAAAGCTTACAAAACAGGTACAAGCAAAGAAGAGGAACCGATGCTCTAAATGGAATGCTATGACAATCTACGTGGAACCGGGGTTGGCGCGCTGGTCGACATTATGCCAGTCAGTCGCCAGAGGGCGTAATATGCTGGAGAATGAGACGTGGGACTTAACCTAAATCTGTCCCTTTACTATTTTGTTTCGGCACGAAAGTTGATATCTTTGTGCTACACGTAGTTGCTATACGTACTTTAAATCAATATGTAAACAATACATCATAGAAAAAAAAGTGCCTGCTAAGGTTGGTGGGGGGAGGGTCTCATATAATCGACAGGTGTCATTGACAAGCAGTTACCAAGGCGACGCCCAACGGTACACGCTGACGATAATATTTATAATAATAGTACACGCACATGACTTTTGACCTATATTAGCACTCAACCACTGCTACGGCATACCAAACAGATTGGAGATGGACAATCACCTAATTAATATTACATAGGGGTCAGCGATATCTATCCCCAAATTAATTAATTCATTTATTTTGGCACCTCTCGGTGAGGCTCTGTCTTAATGCTAGATCGCTGTCATTGGAGATGAGAGCACTGGTGCCAGTCTGGGCCACGTTTTCGTAAAATGAAAACGCTAAACATCACACAAGTTTCTACTTTTTTGACCAATATCAAAATTCTCATTTCAATGAAGACTTGTTAAATTTACGAATGCTACCGAAGAAAACGCCCTATACTAAAGAAAAGCATGATACAAGAATTGTTTGATAACTGAAGATATATATATATAAGACATCTTAGAGGGGTAGGAAGCTCATAATTGAGGGGTCCGGAGCGTCAACAAGACATATTATAACTAATATCTCATGCTGTACGGCACCTAAACTGGATCTAGAGTGGCTACCTTTGTTTTGAACAATGGGGTCACCGTCCCTAATGATACAGAACCGAGATGCCATACAAAGCCCGTGTTTTTGAAAACGAGCATGGCATGTAAAGAATACGGATTTCACCCTGTAATATAACCAGGAAGATGCGATCCTGAACGGATCATGCATCAACCTGGAGTCTCAACCTGTTCTCCCCACCAGATACTCATATCCAGACCATCACGGGGCTACTTCCGGTCACGTGGGCGTCTCATCCAAGATGGCGCCAATCGTGTTCCATAAATGCAAGAATATAAACTTCCGGTTCGAGAGGACCATGGAAAACACACCAGATGACATTTAACACGGCACATACGGGTCTTCAGTACTCATCTCCCTAACACACACGTGATATGTAACACTCTGGTCTATCGCTAAACAAAACTGGTAAATTCCTCTCTACGACAATCTCATGTGACGTCACCAACCAATTACGCTATATATTAATCATTACATAATGTTTTACGTAAACTTCGTCTTCACATCGAATCACTCGCAACAGCATATGTAATATCTTAAAGCAATCAACGCGCGCGGAAGTAGGGGGCGGGTTTTGGATCATTTCAATCACAGATGTACACCTATGTCCTAACCAACGTCTATAACTAACAGTGCAAATCCTCCACACGGTGACATCGTGTACTAATAATATAAATTGATGGTTAGGCAGGACAGATTATGGGAGACAAGACAAGCACACGGAGAACGGCATTCACCGATGGGGTTCGCCACCGTGATTACAAAATGGCTAACCGTTGATAATGGGACATTTTCAGGGCTTGGAAGCACGGCACGGTAATATAAAGCATGGTCTGAAAAGACACCAATCTGTAATGTGGGTTTTGATTCTAAACTCCTCCACGAAGCCACTGCACGGGATACACAAGGCTTATCACAAGACACCGATACACCCGACCGTCATGGCCATAGCCTTGTGATAAGGGAAACAAATGCTTTCAGTTTACAATCAGTATGGTACATAAATCTTTGTACATTTATATACACGTGTTCATAACAACTAAATCAGATCGGATACACACATATATATATGTATATATACATATATAACACAAGGTTCGATGTCAATTCAGAAAAAAACTGATGCGCAGGGAAAAAACGACTTCGAATCAGCAAGAGGCACCACTAAACTGTCACTACTTGTTGACAACTATACAAGTTACTTACTGCCCTATTTATCACAACTATCAGCGTACAAAAAGCCCTGTTCCCCATCTTTCTTGGCCCACGTAAACGTGATATATTTGTCTATTACCACCAGACACTTGCCCAAAATGCATTTGTCTCCAGCACCCTCACGGAATACCGGTGTGGACGCGTTATATTCACCACACCAGTAACAATCCTAGGAAAACTAGGCCACACGTTTCTATCTCTACTAAAACAGAAATCTAAACACAAAGTCACCAGATCCTTTAGAAGAGCATCATCCTTTGACGTGTGCTCGAAATTCTGACACCAAAAACAGAGATCCTAAAATCGGATCATGTCGGGGAACCGATCGGAACACACCACACGTCACTTTAGAGACTGTTGGTTTTATCTCAGTCTAAACCCAGGGTGACATCAACAAACAGAGCCCAATCGCACCGATCTTTCACGCTAATGAAAGTAAAAGTTCAGAAACCTCAAAGCGAACCGAAAGGAATCAATTCGGCCATGGTATTAAAAAACTAACGTCATGATATTGTATATATTATAGCAGACTGCTCGACCCTCAAATCTTCGATGTTCGCATGAAGCAAAGCCGGAATTCACAATACTTCGTATCTATTCCTTAAACAGTATACCCCTTCGAGCCACCATGCTGTTGTAGCATAGCATAAGTGACGTAGGCCGGTCATTACAAGTATCACAATAGACCACCCGTGAACTAGTGCATTGTACCAAACCTTGCAGTATCATGCGAGATTATCGGCCTTTTCGTCTGTCTGTCTTTCAGGAAGGGAACATCTTAAGGAAATAACGGTCAAACTCTTCTATGCCAAACAGAAAGCTAAAAAGAGCCGCTGCAGGACCACATAACTTATTTACTCTCATAAGAACCTCACAATTTAAGTAGCATCCATTATGACAATGACTTTCTAAAACGATTGTGACATCACTATCCCAGTACAAGTATATCGATACAGCAAAGTAAGCTACCCTGAATAAATATTGGTTCTTGATCCCTCTACACTGATCAGTACACAGAATGATGGGTGGTCAGTTATACACCACTACGTCACAATACGTTTGTTTCAATAATTAATGCGAGAATAGAACGCACAAAGCCTATTGAACAAGGCGTGCCTAACTGCAGAGGTACAAGGCAAATAAACTCAGCTCGCCTTCGATTCGCGGGGAGACAATTGTCGCTTCATTTCTGAACCAGATCTATAGAATGTTAAATGCTTTAGACGTGTGCAAATAGGTGAATTCAAAGCAATTTGAATATACCGAAGTTTAATTATTAATTAATTATTAATTTAATGCCTCGATATCTGGGGATCAAAGTAGAATTCGGGGCAATGATTAACAAATTTTCGTAAAATGTGCGAAATATTATGGCACTAATATAATTTGTTTTAGTTAATTGCAGTCGGAAGTTGGACTTTTGCCACATAGAGGCAAGTCAACTGTAGTAACACAAACGGTTTTCCAGACTTGGTGCAGCATCTACCAAGCACAGATGACCGCTACGTTCACTTCACGGGGCTCGTTTTTTAATTAGAGATCGCGATAATATTCACAGCATATTGGACTGCTATACCTCAGATAGTTTTCCTCCGAGTGGTGTAGACTCGCTCTAGCACATTTTGGCAGAATAGGATCTCGGGTACAAACCACACCATATCGAACCTAACTAGGATTTTAACCGTCGGGATCCTGAGCCACATGTAAGTGACCCTGACACGAGAGTTCACCGCCCTCGAGGGACTTGCGGACCGCCCACAACGTGACGTCACCCGCGCCAGCCGCTCCTAAACATCCTCTGACGCCATCAGCACTTTCGATCCGATCCGCGGCAGTCCAAATAAAGCGTCCAATGGTGAGTCTTCCTGTAGCGTTCACTTCGTACGTCGGCACCGGTGTACCGAACTCCCACGGCGTACCGAACTCCGACGCTGTACCGAAATCCACGACACTATACATACAAATCAGACTGGTCCTCCGGCCATGTCCAGCCCCTGCAGCGCCCTCATTCGGAGACTTCCGTGGCGTTGGTCGCCATGGGCGTGGCGGCGGAGTGTTTCTCCAAGACGGAGTGTTGTGAGATTGCTTCCCGCACGGGGCTGGGGAACACTGGGGCGCTGTGGGCCACCGACACCTCAGAATTGGTGTCGATCGAGATAGCTCCGGAGACGAGGCTGGCGGCGACCAATTTGTCCAGCCCCCCAGGGATGGCCGGGTGCATCTGGGTGTGGGCGTGGGCGTGGGGGAGCGAGTGCATGTGGCCGTGGCCGCCGTGCATGACGGCTGTGACGGAGGGGAAGACGGGCGAGCCGTGCAGGGGGGCGCCCTGCGTCACGGCCGCCGCCACCGCCGCCGCCGCGCTGTGGGCCGCCAGGAGCGCCACCGGGAAGGAGGACCGCTCAGGGCCCAGTCGAGGGCTGCTGCTGCCGCTCGACGGCCCCGCGCTCTCCGTCATCCGCCCCACGGGGGTGCCCCCGCCGCCGGCGCCGCCTCCTCCTCCGCCGCCTCCTCCTCCTCCGCCGCCGAGGACCATTCCCCCGCCGTTAGCTGCGCTCTCCGTCCCCTCCTCCGCGTCGGCGTGCTTCTTGAGGACGTGCTTGCGCAGCTCGATGGGCAGCAGGAAGGTCTCGCCGCAGTGGTGGCACTTGTGCTTTTTCGAGCCCTGCCAGTGGTTGCGCAGCTTGTGGATGCGCAGCGCGCCGGCCGAGTAGAAGTACTTCTCGCACACCTCGCAGGGGTACACGCGCGCCTTCGTGTGCATGGCGTTGATGTGGTTCTTCAGGTAGCACTTGGTCGACAGGAAGATGCCGCAAAACATGCACTGAAACTTCTTCTTTTGCACGATGTTGCCTTCAGAGTCCATCTGCGACTGCAGCTCCACCTTGACCCCGGCCAGGGGGTCCATGGCGCTGGGGAAGGGCGACGAGGACGGGGTGGAGCCACCCCCGCTGTGCGGGGTGGAGGGCGACGTGAGATTCGGCAGCGGCGAGGGGTACGTGACCGGGGTGTCGCAGCCCGTCGACTGCGGCAGCGGGCTCTGCGACGATTCGCACTTTATGTGCTGCGGCGTCAGCGGCGCGGGAGGCGGGGCGGCCGCGGCGGCCGCGGCGGTGGCGCTGGCGCTGGTGGCCGGCGGGTGGGCGGCGGGCGGCGGGG
Source organism: Arenicola marina (assembly GCA_964019135.1). Classification (NCBI taxonomy): domain Eukaryota; kingdom Metazoa; phylum Annelida; class Polychaeta; family Arenicolidae; genus Arenicola; species Arenicola marina. The sequence goes on along the minus strand of OZ025264.1, from coordinate 29,031,255 downwards.
CCTGTTGCGACAGCCGGGGCAGCATGCCGGCGAACGTCTGTATGTTGGGCAGCTTGATGTGGTTCTGCGGCGCCGACTGGTGCGACGGGGTCGCCGCGGCCGACGTCAGCAGGTTGTTGTTATTGCTGGCCGAACTGGAATGATTTTGCAGCTGGTGTTGCTTGTTGGCCGCGCGGGAGGAGGACGAGGACGAGGAGGAGACAGCGGACGTGGCGGGGAGGGGCCCGCCCATCTTCAGCGACGGCGACTCCCCGTACTTACCCCCCATCGACACCTGCATCTCCTGGTGCATCACCGCGCCGCGCGGCAGAATCTCATTCGACAGGCGGCGCTGCAGGAGCAAGGCCGCTTCCGCTTCCGCCAGTTGGATATCCTGCATCTTGCTGTTGCCGGCCTGCAGCGCCGCCAGCGTGTCCATGGCGTGGGCCGGCATGATCTCCAGCCGCTGCGCCTCCGACTGCACCACGTTCACCAGCTGTGACGTCATCAGCGGCACGTGGGTATCCTTGTGGGCGGTGGCGGCGGCGGGCGAGTTGCCGCTGCCGCTGCGGCGATCCCGCTCCATGGCCAGGCTGACCGGGGTGTTGGAGCTCAGCGGCACCTGGGCGGCGGCCGGCGACAGCAGCTGCTCGAAGCTGGCCTGCTGGGGGAACCCCCCGGGCATGGCCATGGGGGTCAGGCCAGCGGCCGCGTAGGGCATGGTGAAGCGGACCGCATCGAGGATGCTCAGGTCCTGCGCGCCCTTAATCGACTCCTCGTCGATGAGGCAGGTCATGACCTTGTCGCCGTCGGAGCGCACGTGCAGGCTGCCGCTGATCTCCAGCTTCTGGTCGAAGCGGATGTTGATCTCGCAGAGCGCCTTGATGGTGCGCACCAGCATGACGCTGAAGGTGGGGCACAGAACCTTGTTCGACTCCATGCTCGTCCACAGGACAGAGGCAGAGTTAAGCAGCGGGCTGGACAGATCCAGGGGGTTGTAGGGCAGACCGTCAAACATCAACCAAGTTATTAGAGCCGACAAAGGAAATCTGAAAGACACAAGGAGCAAAACTTGAACAAAACGTGAACAAGTCATCGGATCAAGCAAGTGATATCAACCCAGCAATACCAGGGATTATTTTTCAATAGTATATGGGCCGCTATACACCTCATGAGTTCTCAGCCCACATTGTAACTGGCTTTGAGTCATTCGGTTGGTTGTATATTCAGGACGCTTTAACCACTTTTGGTCATATCGCGTCGATGGGAGAAGGAAGGGAGAGTGGAACCATGTCCCCCGGGGGTAATCCCCTCCTCTTTGCGACGAAGGACATGGGCACTCAATGCGAGTGCTCTAATCCACTGAGCTACCGGGCCGGCCCCTTCTGAGTCATTCGGAGGGGGCAGTGTGAACGAAAGGCAGACTTGCAGACGAATAGATTGCGGGTTCAAACCCCACCAACGTGTGGGGCCGTCCATCAATCAACAAATCAACGCCACTGCTGTTTATTTTTCACATTGAATACCTCATTTCATTACTTGTTTATAGTCTATGTTAAAGTTTATGTGTGTTGTTTGTTTGGTTATTGGGAGAAGGAAGGGAGAGTGGAACCAGGTCCCCGGGGGTAACCCCCTCCTCATTACGAAGAGAGACATGGGATCTTTATCCTGCGACCACACAGACATGGCCACAGCAGGGCTCGAACCACCGATCCACGTGCCGTTAGGCAAAGTTAATGTGTGAGATTGGGCCTCATTGCTTCAAGAGTTTCATATGTATACACCTGACAAGCTTATTGAAAGCAACTAGGTATCAAGGACATCATACCTTTATGACTAAAAAATGGTGTACAGTGTACATGGCTCCACTCTCCCTTCCTTCTCCCATTGTAAAAAATGGTGTACAGTGTACACAGGGAATGTAACATTTTGCACATTGGGACCAATGTGCAAAATGTTACATTCCCTGCTCGTCCATGATGCTCTCACTCCAAAATAGCATATTGCTGCTCTATTAATGGTAGTACCGGTACTTCCGGATATTAGTAAGCAATGAAACATTTTACTAATTTCTGATATTCGACAAAGATTAAAATATCTAACATATCTTAAATCACATATTGTAATAGAATACCACAGTAATATTTCACTACTGTCACTTAAACTTGCATATATCTCATAATTCTTCTCCTTTCAATTGTACTCACCAGTATAGAACAAGTACTCAGTCGCATTACACCTATGCAATAGGGGGTGGTCAGGTCTACCGTATTTCACGTATGTTTTCGGACACTTAAAAATAATTGTTTTTCTGGCTGTCCGAATATTTAGTCAATAAAATGGACTCCCGCATCCACTGTCCGAAAACATACATACATAACAAAATATCGATTAAGAATTACTACATTGCGAGGGAAAGAGGCAACTGAAACTGGACACTCCCCCGGGTTGGATAATATGCGTGCAACCGAAAGCTTGGATGGACGAGGACCTCATGGTGCGTTACATCAAAGAGGTGTATATTCCTTACACCCAGAAAGAACGCAGCCTTTTGGTCTTGGACAGCTTCCGAGCTCACACGACTGACCGTGTGAAAAAGAAACTACGACGCAGCAACACGGTTCCTGCTGTCATCCCAGGAGGTTGCACTAGCATCCTGCAGCCTTTGGATGTCTCCATCAACAAGCCCGTTAAAGCCCATATGCGGAAATCATGGGCAAACTACATCGGCGAAGAAGCACAGCGAGTTCGGGCTTCAAGTGATAGCGTTGCCAAGTTAAAAGCGCCAACAGAGCAGCAACTGATAGACTGGATTGCCGCAGCCCTCGAGAGCATCGAATATACATATATACATATACAATATATACAATATATATGTATATACAAATGTGATCGCACTCAATACACTAGTCTTACAATGTGTACCATGTATTATAAATGTTTTGACATAGTTCTGTAAATTATAACAAATATAGTTATCAAATACAGGTCATCATATATCTGGCAATTTACATCATATTATGATTCTTACGCGCATAATAATTTTTTCGCTGCAAAGGTTGCTGTATTTTTACCATTTAGCCAGCCTTTCTATATTATTATAATGATGTTTACTTGGATATCCCGGTATGAAGTGTGGTGCATAGATTATGTTTAGACACAAAAAGTGTGCACCTTGATCTTACAGACGTCAATCAACTTTCATATTATACAAATTTTAATCAATTCTTGGTGGTAATTAAGTCATTATTTTGACAATTACAGTAACCCTAAACACCCAACCTAGCTTATGCATTCATAAACCACTGTACCCAATCATTATTATGTGTCTGGTTTGTGACCTCTTCTGTACAGTTAAAATATTAATACTACACTATTTCATAGTCGAACATTGTCTCAGACAGATACACATATATTATAATGGGTTTCATTGGCAAATTGTACCAATTATCCCAAAGATTACTAAACATGTACTGGTATTTAACATTGTGGAAGTCTCTAATCACATTACCTCCATTTCATTGCATGATTAAATAAGCAGAATCTATGTTTTTTCTATAACTCATTGCATAAAACTTAAAATGCTTCAATCAAATAAGGTCTTCTATGGGATTTCTTGCTTTGATTGCTGTAGAAAACATACAGAGAAAACTATGTAATACAAAGCTGCACCTACACTCTGACCAGACTCTCATTGCCACACATATGTTCAAGATTAGGTGCCCTCATGTCTTATTGATAACTACATGGCTCCTGAATGTCACTTAGTCCAACTAGCTAATCAACTGAGATGAACTATCCTGCCCCTGTCTGATGCTCAGGCTTTGTTTGCAAGTTCACAAATAATTACCAACATCAGAAAAGGCTGGCCGACAGTTCAGTGGGTTAGAGTGCTCATCCTTGAGTGCTCTGGCCACCTGAGAGCCTAACCGCATGTGGATCTGTGATTTGCGCCCAGCTGTGCTCATGTATGTGTGGTTGCAGGATAAATATCCCATGTACTTCTTCCTAAAGAGTAGGGGTTATCCCTGGGGATATGGCTCCACTCTCCCATCGCCCAGTGAGGCAATATGACCAAAAGTGGCTAAAGCATCCTGAATATACAACCAACCAACATCAGAACATAATACAGGTGATGCATTGTTGCATCTTTCACACATTTGGAGCCTTTGTTGTATCTTCACGCTGATATTCACATCATTGTAGTTGTGGGTCTTAGAGTCCAAGGCAGTTTGATAGCCCTCTGGTATCTTTTCTTGTGCCTAGTACATTGAACTTATTAAGTGTCTACTGTGAGAACCAGTTACACCCCTACATTATTACTTAAATCCCACAGTTCCACCATAGGACTGGCCTGTCAACCTTTATGACTATCCCACATTTGCTAAACAAGTGTATAATGCAGAAAAGGACAAAATTAACGTCATTAAAGTGGATTACTGGTCGCTGCCAACAAGTCCCAGGGAGGCCCCCAAATTGTGTAAAGCACAAGAGCAAGGTGGTGGCTTTCATTACCACCAGGTAGATATAATTTAATAGATCTACCGGTATATTTGTGCACTACCCTTAATTTCAAAAGAAAACAGGACTCAACTGCAGATACTTATTCCATATATGTAAACTAGAATTTAACCTCATTAGAGAATTAAATAAAGTAAAAACATCATGACATAGGTTTACATTAGGTGTACAACTTATTATAGATCTTAACAAATCATTCATCATCAGTAAAAAGTTGCAAATATGAACTTGCATGGACGTGAGTGGTCAGTTAAAAATGAAGTTGTCCATATTTAATTTAAATATTAGGTTAAAGAATTAAGTTAAAACTAATAATTATATTTCTAACTCTGCAAATACCTTGCAGAATACCCCTTGCTCCACTATTTCTATATTGTAATCCATCCTGGTGATCAGATGATCAGATGCCTAAAATTTTGCAACAAAAGCAGAGAATGGTAATACAGTGCATGCTGCTTAATCTCACTTTGGTCAACCAAAACCGTTTTTGCAAAACCAAATGCCATTTCCTACACAGTCCTATATTAACAACCTTGGTTAATCACAAAATATGCTTAATCGCAACCCAAATATGCCTTAAAAATTGCCTGGAACTTCAAATATTGCCAACATTCAGAGCCAAAATCAGGTGTTGTCAATGGGTATATACAGACAATACGCTCTCAGCTGATGCTTAGCAACTTCATAGCTATGTTGTTTCGCTGTTAGTTGTTAGTCTTTGTTATTAGGCCATTGTGAATTCAAGCAATTTTACAAATTAGAAACTTACATCCACTACAGTTACAGTCAGCAGGCCGGTGGCAAAGTATTAGACTTTTTGACAGATTGAGAACATAGTCAGAATTTATATATTAGGATTCAGTCAAATTATCAGTGTTCATAATGAATATAAGCCTGTAAACAAGACATTACTAATTACCGTAAACTACCTATTTGAAGCCGCAGCTTATATTAGAAAGTTGTAGGCTCCACTTTCCGGGTTTAAGCAGTTTAACCAGGCTTAGCAACTTCATAGCTTTGTTGTTTTGCTGTTAGTTGTTAGTCTTTGTTATTAGGCCCTTGTGAATTCAAGCAATTTTACAAATTAAAAACTTACATCCACTACAGTTACAGTCAGCAGGCCGGTGGCAAAGTAACGTCATACAAGTCAACATGTCATTAACTTGAAAGCCGCGTTGTGAGATGCTCTTTTCCCAGGCATTGTGTTACTGTGGCAATCAAGACTGACAATGAGCTACTTACGGTTGTGTTATTTATTACTACTGCCACGCGTCTCCACCTACACCTATTGTACACCAATTATCAGAGGCCAGGTTTCAGGTGGTGTAAATTGATACAGCTGCCGTCTCGCACCAAATGCAATAAGATAACTGTGCCAGACAGAAACTTAATATTGGGTAGGTACGACAGTGATTCATAAATATGCAGTAAGAGCCAGCCACTCTTGTGGAGCCAGCCACTCTTGTGATACTTGATAAGAGCTGTGATCGTAGAGGGAAAGGTGAATGTTGTGAGTAGTCATGACTGCTTGTGTAAAAAATTAATTGGTTTCATTGGTGGGACAGGATTAGGCAGGTATACAGCAGGTGGGGGGGGGGGGGTGCGTCTTATAATATGTAGTTTTACCGGAAATGGTTCTGGGTGCCTGTCAACCCGGTTTTGAGGCCAAAGTTGGGGTGCGGCTTCTAATATATAGGCAGTTTACGGTAATAAGACAGTTGGCACAACATGTTAAAGTCTGAACTCTTCGCACTTGGTCGCTGTTCAAGAAACCATTTTGACTAAACACTTGTGGTATTCCCTTGGCTACAAACCAGTTGGTATGTTGATCAGGGAAATACCTTTTAGTTCTTGTTTTAACCCATGTTCTGGGTGATCAGTTTGTAGAAATTGAGCAACAATAAAAAGATTGCGATGTTGACAGGTGGATTTATTTACAGGAGTTGTCAGAATATTATTTAGGTCTACATGGAAACTGTATAGTCTAAACTAACTGATGTGTAATCTCTACCAGTATGCACTACAATATAAATATAGGACCTACTTGTCAGCTGTATTTTGTAAAAGTGGCACCACCACAAACAGTCAGGCTCGGAACCAGACTACCTGTCAGAAATAGCTCTGTGCTGGTTCCACTGTGGTAGAGCCGCCTGGAGGTATAAGTTGATGAAGAGACACCATAGCTGATTGAGCTTGAAGTGAAATTGTTTGTTTGACAGTGAAAATGCTAATGTATGCAGTTATCTTGTCTGAATGAGTGCAGATCTTGTCTCCCCACATTATGATTTATATCAAGGAAGAAACCTATCATTTCAAAATACAGCTGACAAATAAGTATTTAATCAAGATAGGGAAATAAATTGACTAAACAATGACTAAGTGATGAGTTTAGATATTACCATAATATCCCATTGCTAACTGTCTTACAACAATAACATCTTGTTTTCAGGCTAAATTAATATATATCATATATATGTATATCTGAAATATATATAAACTTAATATATGTAGTCTCTTCTCATATATCAAATATTACCAACTTTGATTAATTGCAACAACTTAACAGACAAACAGATATTGCAATTAAGCATTGTATATTTTTACTTCTTCACTGTAATCTGTTTGGTTAGATAGACGAGTAACTGTAGAAACTAAAGCAGGTTATCCCTTGTTGGGCCAGTTAATTATCTTCAGCATTCTAGCATATAAGAATGGTCCTATAAGTAGTGTTTACCTAAACATGACAATATACCATATCAGTGGTCGCAAATAACTATTAGTAGAGGCAGGACGGGTACTTTAATAATACGTTTCTAACACACAACCACAGTCAGACAGACTGGAACTTCTATTCTTATTTTGTTAGGACGATTTTGTTAACATGTTCATAACATTTCAAGGACTTATTTAAAGCCACTGAACATTAGACATTCTCATATGCCTACTAGGTTTCTTTCTGACAATTTAAGTCATCAAATTAACTATTCTAGGTCGTTTAGTCGGCGCCGCAAATCATTTATGGAAAGCATTCCAATGAATTCCAAGAAATCCGATATCGCTCACTCAAATCAGGGGGGGGCCCCAAGTCATGAGCGGAAAAGGAGGATTCAAAGGCTTGCAGATACGCTGCCAGTAACCTCTACTAAATGTTTTGACATTTTATATTGGACTGAAGTGCACTTTTACCTGTTATTGTATCATTCATGTTGAATTTGAGGCCAGATTTGGGAATTTCATCGCAAATGTTTGCTTTGTTCCCCCTGTAGTTTACTTCCGGTTGTTTTCAGAAAACGGTGTAAAATTGGCGCCCGTTACATCGGCATGCCTTTGCAGCCGTGCAAACGCTTCAGTTATTTTGGCGCCAAAGCCTCACTGATTATCATGGCTACTTTTCTAACCTGAAAATCAGACGTTAATGTCGTGACAGTCTAAAGGATCGACACTAATCGTGTCGCTTAGTGTCGACACGATTATTAATGTCGATCCTTCAGACTGTCACGACAATAACGTCTGATTTTCAGGCTAGGATCTTACAAGTTGCGCCCCGTGAGTGGAGTGGGCTTGGGGAGGGGCAGCTGTTATCAAATCAGAGACCGCGTCGCGTTGGGAGGTGTTGAGATCAAATGGCCCGAAATCGATGAAAAAGATTGGGTCGGTCGTTGGCCAACGGAAAGAGCTGCTTTTATTTTCAAGTCGGCACCGCAAATTCCAGGCGGTCGGGAAGCCCTACATAGATCTAGCTGGTGTTTCTCAACGACAATATTTCGACCTGGCTGTCTTTGATACCCCTTTACATCTTTCCTGGTGTCAATGATATCTTTTGATATCATTCCTCTGCGGCAATATTTTAGGCAGAAACCCCTTTATTCAAATTTACCTAGATGTCAGAATTAGATATCAAATGATGGTTTCACTTTTTTTCCGCATAGGTGTCAATTACACAAGACTGCAGATGGGGATGGAGTAGTGCGATCTCCCGACAGGGGGCGTTACGCTGCCATAGTATCTCTGCCCCACGTCAAATTTAACCATCAAAATTATCCTTCATACGCGAAAATTAAAATGAATCTAATCGAAGTTTGGCATCAAATACACCACTGTTTAGCATTTACTGTGGCACTGGTATCATATTTGACGACTGCATTTGAGTTTGATTAGTTTCAAGCCATGTTACTGTCTAACTATATTATCCGAGTGCGGTCGAGGTGAAAGGCGTGAAGCGTTTTGAACTTTCACCCCGTGTTATTTTGAAATATTTTTTCGCTTGACTCTGCCATTGTGATCATTCGACAACGGAATGTCTATATTTTTCAAATTCTGCATCGAAAATTAAATCTTCGATCTAAAGAAAGCCTCTGAAGCCATTCGTGACCCCAGGACCGTTTGGGTCAACCGGGAGGTGGGCGGAGACATGGGGCAGAGGTTATGTGAGGAATGAGCTCTGCGGCAGAATGGGAGTAGCGGTCACATGATCTATGCCGTATGAATAGCCAAATCAGCTCAGAAGTACGGACCAGAAAGATAGCCACGGTATATTTTAAAACCCCAAAATCAGATAAATAGGTCTACATTAACGATGAGGAATGAAACGAATGCGTAAGTTTGGAAGTTTTAGGGGCGAAAACGAACCCCATTTTCAAAATCAAGGGGGTTTAGGGTTTTTAGGGTTTGAAGATGACGGAATATCGAGAGCCTTACCCCCCCCCCCCCCCCCCTTGATCCGCCACTGACTGAGCTAGACCGTTTTGGTGGAGCAAGACTATAAATTCTGTCGCTAGTAGCCTATCTAAGAAAGAAAATTATTCAAATTCATTGGACCGCTCTGTTTAATCCTGAACCCGCATGTGTATTATAAAGACAAAATACATATCCCGAATAACCGGTTTTCATCGGTTGGAGGGGGTGGGTGACTTGAAATCGGGCCAGCACATACTGGGGTCCATCTTCTTCCGCGGGGATGGGGGGCCATACTACATATAGTGAAATATATAGATCTATCGTGATATGTGTCGCTCAAATGACCCCTTCTTTCCCTCTCAATCTCCGAAGGAGAAATCTGCCCTTTCTCTCGATGTGCCCATCTGAGACTGCCTTTTTTCTTCTTCAAAATTGCAGTCCTGTTGATATCGAAAGTGGAAGAACGACCTAAACTGGCCAGTCCCCGGGTGCCGGTATAGCCCTGCCGCACGAACTTCCACAAACATTATTTTATTTACATAAACTTCTAGTTAAACTGCTGCCGCTTCCTCCGCGCTCTTCCGAACTACTTACTGTTTGATTAACGACGTCATAATCACCGAGTAAGACACATTCGCGTGAGGAAATAGTTCTCACAAGCGGCGCCAGATTATTCTGTTGAAAGGAAGGTCAGATTTTATTACGTTCAAGCGTGTACATTTCTGGTTTGGACAATCGGGTCGCTTGCAAATATAGCCCGTCCGCTTGCTCATCCGTCTGTTTGTTGCTCATCTCTAATTCTACAAGCCCACATCTTAGAAACTCTCGGTGAGCGGTCGGGGTGGCTTCTCCGCGTGAGTGACATACGACTTTTTCGAATGCGTTTGATCAATTTCACGCTCACTCCCGCCACCCAGCTCTGCCCGCCACCAGGGAACCGTGCGCATGCGTGTCTGCTGCGGTCTCACCTCCGGTGTAAACAAACTGGCAACGTGACCGTGCCGCTCTTGAACTTAGTTGAAGTTGTGTTGTCCAATCTTACTTTGGCCCGTATCAAACGCCGGCAGTCTGATGGGGACACGATTTGGGAAGTATATAAAGGACTCAGAGGAGGAACACCCGGTATGGACAGATCAAGCCATGAGTTATATGCCAAAGGCTAGTTGTTTGGTACTTGGTAGATTGTTGTCCCACACTGGCAACAGCGGCTTGTGAATGGAGTGGGGTGGGGGAGTGGGGTGCGAGGCCGAGGGAGATCACATACCATGTCTGACGAGTGGCGGGGGAGGGGGAGGGGGGTTGAGGGACATCACATATACCATATCTGATGATAACGATAATTGTCATATAGACAATTATTAAGGGAGATCACATATCATGTCTGATGAGTGGCGGGGGAGGGGGGTTGAGGGACATCACATATACCATATCTGATGATAACGATAATTGTCATATAGACAATTATTAAGGGAGATCACATACCATGTCTGACGAGTGGCGGGGGAGGGCGAGGGGGGTTGAGGGACATCACATATACCATATCTGATGATAACCATAATTGTCATATAGACAATTATTGAAAATAAAATATTGATTAGTAGATCTATATATAAATAAAAAAATCGTGATCAGTGTATAACTATAGGCTATAAGACTTATAAATATTTTTGATATATATATATTTAGTTATGATATAGCCTCTGGAGATATGGGATAAATGCCATCATATACCGTAACTGATGATAACCTTTCATTGATATGTGTGTATATGAAGCCTCAGAAGACCTATACAATGTAGGAGCTAGGTATATACCTATATGATAATGCAATTATGAGGTTAATTTATAGTTGCTAAAACATTAACTCTATGATATTATACTTCCTTCTGATTATGAAATTCTTTTCAGCATCTGCAACAGTATGCAAAGTGTCAATCTAGAGTGTTTGTTCTCTCTATGGCATCATTTCTGACCAGTGAGTATACATGCATCTGCAAACTATGGAATTATGTCTGCAAGTTGTATATATTCATTCCCCCTCTCTGCCAAGTTGTCAGTAGATGATAGGAGCCTTCTAGGTCAGATGCCCCCTCCCAAAGATAAAATGCAAAGATAAAATAAGATGATAAATATATATATTGATAGAACTCCTTTGAGATACCGTAGATATGACACATTTTAAAGAATTTTCCTCACTTCGAGAAGAATGATGTTGTATTGGCACTACATGTAGCCCCATAAAAGTAAGTGATATGCATTTCATTGACAGGTGGAGCTGTGCTGTTTCTCGGCCAGGTTCAGATACAGAAATTTTTTCCCCACAATCCTGCTCTGATGGTTGCATTTCCTATGGCTGGCGGAGGCATTATAGGATATGTGGTCTCCAGGGAACAGACAAAGCGCTGTCACGCAATGTGGCTAGCCATGGAAGGCAAACACTCATATCTGAATGAAATGGACCATGACACATAATGGTGATACAGAGTAATTGTATATATAGTTTTTTGAAGTGTACATTTTTCATTATGAAGTAATTAGAAATAAATAAAAGTGGATATTTCTGTAAATATATTATTATTTGCATTGTGTATTTCATCTTCATGCGATATCATAATGTTACAGACATTTTGTGACACTGTAGTATATGCTGGAATACATGTAGGGGTAGATATGTACTTTGTCATCCAACAAGAGAAGTTTTTAATTACAGATATCACTGAAGCCAGCATAATTGTCCTTTATTAAGTATTGGTAATTATGAATTATCAACAAGTGGTCTGTGTGATGGTTTGTGTGACATTTCAACCTCCTTCATTTCGCCACCTAAATGCAAATAAAATCTTCATCTCATGGTTAGTGTTGAAGATATTCGTGTTTGTTAGCAAGGTTGTCCCCCACATGGGAAGTTCGCACGAACCTTCCTCTTCATATATATGGCATGAACTGCTATATAGGACCCATTGAATGTCATAGTGACGAGAACGTCAGACCACACGGCCTGCGCCATTTAAGAGCAAATGTACAGTTCGCATATGTGCATACCTAATGACTGTGCTCTATTTCTCCACGTTCGCCCGCCGTTGTAAATGGGAGTCCGTTCTCTCTCTATACCACAATGTTGGGGGCTCGCCCAAAAACTCACGCAATCAACTCCAAACCATAATAGTCATAAGTTTCGCGCCCAGTGATGTAGATGCAGGTTCCGGTTTAATTGCTAAATATAGGCAGGTAAAAGGGTTTATGTAAATATTCAGATGAATTCATATTAGTCCATAAGGAGGAAAGAAGTAGGTGTTCGATGTGTTGAATTCATAATATCTGGAATAGCGTTTTAACTTGCGATGTTTTGTAATGACTGCCTGTCTCCTGCGTACAGCGCCCTAGCCCTATCTATATTCAAAGGGGGAACCTACATTTACGGCATGAAACGTCACATGATCGTCTCTGACTATTTCTTGATGCTTTAGCGCGTCATATGTGATATTGGTCAATATTTCTATCAGTGCTCTCTAATGAAATTAACGGGTATTCGATTTTGATTGCGTCTTATATTCAGATTAATAGCTTAAGTCTCACATATGAGCTGGATTAAGCCGACATCGACTTGAAACTTTTATGATACATGTAGTTTGTTTTTGCAACATTTGTTGTCGCTTCCTGGGCCGTCGCAGTCTCTATCCCAGACTTCGTGGCCTAAGGTAGGCTACAGTGGCTGAAGAGGACAAGACTCCCTAGCGACGACCTAACAATTGTGATTACATAAGTGGATCATCGTTGTCTCTGACTCTGCTGTGTCGTCAACCCGCTGCATCGTCTGACTTGCACGATATATTACTGCTTATTTCTTGTTCATGTTCTTTTTCCTACCGTACGTTTACCACTAAATGATATTCTTCATGCAGAAGGCCCGGATCGTAAACACAACAATCATTGGGTAGAAGTACAGTGCCTTATGCATTAACCGAATGTTGTGATGTTGCATTAGAACCAGGTAATAATAAGGGAGCAACGGTGTCGGAAGGGGGTCTTGGGCTTTTCTCTTTCCACGGAGCAGAAAAAAGGCTCTCAATGTGCCTATCTGAGACTAAACATTAATTGTGGTCTTTCCGTTTGTCCTCTCATATAACCGTGATTCTCGCGGCAGAATTTAAGATCTCAATCAGCTGGCCTCTTCCTCTATATACGTTGCATAACTGTACGGCAGTGTCCACTTTGGACGTCATTGTTTTACCCAAATATTCTCTTTTGATGACCACAAAATAGCGTAGGAATACTTTTCTTTCACTCTCCATATATGCCCTGCAGCACCTCGACCAGTGCACCACGGTAGTACGTGCCCACCCGCCCCGTGGAGTATGTACGGGAACATTTTTAAGGAGGGGGGGGGGGCGCTTATCATTTAGCGACCTTGATACGCCCTTGTTTAAGATGTGTATGCCACCTATATAGTAGTAAACAGTAATCTCCGAGATTCGAGATAACGCTTTAAATGTCTTCGTGAACCGATAACGACTTAGGATTGTGTTCGTGATGTGCCTGCCAGCCAATATCTTATTTAGAGGGTGGGGGGGGGGGGAATACCTGTTTCGATCTCCGCGATTGGCACCCAGGAATTCTTGGAGATTCGCGATTAGCTGTTGGCAATTTTGTTGGGTCGTTAATCGTACAATTCCTGGTGCAACGCGAAGACCCCCTCCTTGTTTAGCGCGATCCGTTATAGCAGTCTGCGAACTCTTCGATATTCGCGATATCATCATTAAGGCGTTTTTTTCGCGCCCAGCTTTTAAATGTCCTAATCTTGGCGATTCGATATTGCTCTCCGTAATTCTTGGGGATTCGCGATTCAGGAGCGCAATTTACGACCGGGCACGGTCATAGCGCCAAATCTCGGTTTTATGTAGTGGTCAGTAGCCCCCTTCACTTGGTAAATTGTTCATAATGGCGGTCTTAACTTATGACAGCTACCCCCCAGTCTTAACGACGCTATGAACGGGCACGAGCCAGTTGTTCGAGTATAAGTGTGTATTAACTGGCATATTGCAGGATCACGATGTTGGCAAATAAAACGGTTGTGCACATATTAGGGCAAAAGTAAAAGTCAACAATGTATTTTAATGGTGTGCCTTTTAAGGAGGTTCCCGGCAACACTGTGGCGCCATCTGGTGGACTATGCCGCTGCGATCTGGCGATAAGCTGGTACCGCCTCTCATACTCCTACTTGTAAGCACCGTGAGCGAGCGAGCGAAGTTGGGCCGCGGAACCAGGCTAATCTGGCGAATGCTCTATTGTCCGCAGCGCGTCATCGTTTATTTCTTGTTTATGTAACAAAGTCCAAGCAAACTAAAGAACTTATTGGGATGTATAAATATATCTTTGAACGAAGTGGCACTAGAAACAAGCCGGCATATTTCATAGCGTTGACAACACAGGCACAGTAAATCAGTGGGGGGGGGGGGGGTGTATAGGGATCCCCCACATCATCGTATCATCCTAGGCCTATATGCTTACACGTTTGGTTGCTTAAATTTTTTCATGTAAATTTGATAACACCAAGTATCTTATTCACTTGTGTCTCTAGTTCAGCATGTTTCCCATTCCGACCCTCAGAATTATCGGCACAATTTCCATGTTCAGGGTCATTTTACCGAGAAACGAGTTAGAAGACCCATATATTTTTTTCTCTTATTTGAACAAACAAGGAGCAAGCTTGTTACAGACAAATTGTTATTAACTTTGTCTGAGCCGTTTTTTTTCTGTTGAATATTTCGTGTCGAAATTCCAAAATTCTCCATTGACGGCCATTATAAAATTAGATGTGACCCCCTACCTATTCAACGTCATTTTGACAGAAAAGTAGGTGGAAGACCTATCTTTTTTATGTTATTTTATCGTTTTGGATACACAGTACTATAAGTTAAAAAAATGTCAAGAAGTTTGTCTGAAAAAAATGTAATCTATGCATCTACCTTAATGCATAGTCATAGCCTAGCAACCAGAGCCATAGCCCGGCGCCCGAGGCCATAGCCCGCCGCCCGGAGCCATAGCCCTGCGCCCGGAGCCATAGCCCGGCGCCCGGAGCCTTACCCCGGCGCTATAGCCCGGCCCCCGGAGCCATAGCCCGGCGCCCGGAGCCATAGCCCGACGCCCGTATCCTTACCCCGGCGCCCGGAGCTTTACCCCGGGGCCCGGAGCCTTACCCCGGTGCCTGGAGCCTTACCCCGACGCCCGGAGCCTCACACCGGGGACTGGAGCCATAACCCGGCACTCGTGGCCTTACCCCAGCGCCCGGGGCGATAGCCCACAGCCATAGCTCGGAGCAACAGCCCGAAGCCGTAGCTCGGAGCCACAGCCCGAAGCCATAGCTCGGAGCCACAGCCCGCAGTCATAGCTCGGAGCAACAGCCCGAAGCCGTAGCCCGGAACCATAGCTCTGCGACCGCTCTGCTCTGCGACCGCTCGGAGCCATAGCCCGGCGCTCGGAGCCATAGTCCGGCGCTCGGAGCCATAGCCTGGCGTTCAGAACCATAGCCCGGCGCTCGGAGCCCGGAGCCCCGAGCCATAGGCCGGCGTCCAGAGCCATAGCCCGCGCTTGGAGCCATAGCCCAGCGCCCAGGGCTATAGTCGAGCTTCAAAGCGAGATCGCGAGAACGCGAGAGGAAGATCGCCAGGGCGAGATCGCGAGTGGCACAAAAAAGCCACCAATACTAGACTTGTTTGTGATTGTGATGTGATTGTTTATACAGTGGGCGTGACGCAATTTCGAGGAAACACCCATGTCTAAAAATAGATGGTTCTCTCCGGTCTTAGTGCCAACCGGCAGCTTTTTTGCTTATGAAACGCGGTTGGTCTTAGTTTATGACAGAGTCGTTAGTATGATCAATTTAGAGTCTCAGCGCTATGTCCGGTCATACGTTAAGACCATTCTTCATGAAACCGGCCCTTGGGCTGCGTGTGGGACAGAGCTCTTCTGCCCTACACAACTTCCACGTGGCTACTTAGCTATTGGT
Organism: Arenicola marina; assembly: GCA_964019135.1. NCBI lineage: Eukaryota > Metazoa > Annelida > Polychaeta > Arenicolidae > Arenicola > Arenicola marina. Next base: position 29,015,073 of record OZ025264.1, on the reverse strand, counting down.
GACGTCACATCGCAGCCCCGAATAGGCAGTGACAAGCGAGAGAAAGCCCGGGACTTGTCACTCCACTCCCACTCGGGGCTAAAGGAGTGATTGATTGACAATTAGAGAATTCTTGGAGGCCGCAATTCTCCAATTAAGGCGCAGGAAAATAAGGAAATCTGAGATTTCTTGGAGTACAAGGTTCCAAGAGATGGATCCAGGAGGGGGGGGGGGGGGACAACCCCATATTCCATCGTTTATGAAAGCACTTAAGTATATCTGAAACTGAAGAGCTACTGCCTCATATATTCATTGCCCATTCAATAGAGACGGCGATCGAGGCACAGCGTGAAACTGTAGAGTTGCTCCTAGATGGCTTATTAGACCGTGTGGTCTGACGGTTTTGTCACTATGAAGTTTTAGGCTCAAACATACGTATGCGTGTAAAAGTGCCTGCACTGGGTGTCCGAAAACTTACAGTACATTAAGTTTCTTGGCTTTTAAGGGGTGTTCGTAAACATACGTGACATACGATAGATCCACAAAAGAGTAAATACGGCACATTTAGTTAGGAAATTTGTACAAACTCAGTCAAGTCATTAACAAGGATCGAAGCTGTAATTTCGTAAAGTGACGTAGATGAAGATTTTGGTTTAACTGCTACATATAGGCAGGCGAAGGGTTTATGTAAATATTCAGATAAATATGTGTTTTTGAGTAAGGAATTAACAAATAGGTGTTCGAAGCAGTGAATTCATAATATCTGTAATGGCGTTTTAAATGCGATATTTCGTAACGAGTTTTTAACAAACGAAGTAGTATGACTACCCGCTTCGTGCGTACAGCGTCTTGTTTTAACATATCATATGGGATAATGGCGAATATTTCTAATAGTGCCCCCGAATGAAATTAACGAGTATACTCTCTTTTCATGGAACAATATTGTGGAATTAATATATTGAAAGTCCCCTTGGACATATAAGAGCTGGAATTCGAGATCGATATGTACGGCTAATATCGATCGATGGACAAGATACACTCGATTGGTTAAAATTGCTTGAAAAAGTGAACTGTCAACTTCTACCCGCTCTTGAAATTTGCTGGGAGGGGAGCGGATGTAATATAAGTTATATAAAATATCATTTTGTAGAAAAGAGTAAAGGCGAGTGAAAGCCTTCAGTACAGAATGAATGTGAAATAAAATCCTTGCCTTATTGCTGAAAGCATTCACAATATTCATGCAAATTATGTCGTTGAATAACATTTTAAATTTCATAGCTCTGCGACACAAACTCAAACAAGATATTCGACTGCATCGACAGTTCTACAGAAAGTCCTGCTGTGCAGACAGTTTTGCCAGACTATGTTGCTGGAAGAATACGTACGTTTACAGGAGCGGATCCCTTTTAGGGCCAAAATTTATGCCATCTAACATGAAAACCGAAACCGGCCCCCCCTATCCAGCATGTATCTGGGATCCTACCCTGACACCGGCCCCCCCCCCACCCTATATCCAGCATATCGGGATCCGACCCTGGTTCACACTAGTCCTGTAACATGGCCCACCGGCCGCAGGGCGGCCTCCGGTCCGCCCTGCGGCCGGTGGGCCATGTTACAGGGCTAGGTTCACACCGGTCCGGAATCATGCAGAAACCACGATTTTTTTTTTTACGCACAAGCATTATTTAAGTATTACTAAATGTGAATAGTAAATATATAATATGTATGGCGGATAACTCATTGGATTGTAATGTTTTGCTTTTCGTTGAAAGTTGGTGTTCGACTTCGAGACCTCTACAGATTTTCGGTGTTTAGTGGTTTTGGCACTGGGCCTGTGACAAATGCCAAATTGGACGTTTTCGCTGTCAAATATGAGTTTCGGCGCCAATGGTGAAAGTTTTGGAGCACAATTTGAAGGTTTTCCCGTATTTCATTCTAAGTGGACCTGCTTCTATTCTGCTGCATTCGTTAACGTTTATGCTTCTTCATGTAAGTGAGACTCTTTTAGCTCTGTTAGAATTTTTTTCATGAATTTAGAAAACTAATGTAAAAGTAAACAAGGGCCTATGACATGTTGACTTGTTGTCGAAGCAAAAGATCATCAACTGATCAATAATTGTCAATGTCAATTTCAATAGTCAATCCCCATTTCGTGTGTCAATTAGCGAATCAACACAGTAACTCAAGGGCAGTTAACGATAAGTATAAAGTTTATATATCATAGTACAACATGAGAATTATTTTATTAAACTGAATCCCTCCTTCAAGTATACATTGTCACCTATGCAATAAAATCATGCACCTGCATCAACTGCCTATAGATATAGGACTTATACAGAGTAACAACTGTGATAAAGGGGCTACAAAGATGTATACTAAATAAACTATAGTGTGTAAATGAGACTACAGAGATGTATACTACATGAACTCTAGTATATTAGTATTATTGTGGACTATACTAAGTAATCATGTAAATATCTAGCCCTGAAGAACCCAGGCCTTGCTACCGCTCGGCCAGGGTCCTGAAGTGCAGCCTGCAAATCCTCAGCGATTTGAAACCCCTCCACTTTAATCTGACTAGTGTCACTTTATGGGTAAATACCACGTCCAATCCTTATTATATTTGAATTCTACATACCTTAAACTATCTATTTACGTATAGTTTGTTTCTTTAAAGAACTGTTGATGTCCACAATACCGGCGATATTCCACATTTCATTCATAAAATGCGCGCAGCCATTCGAAGTGACAAGCGGCAAATATATCTCTTTATCTATTTACGTATAGTTTGTTTCTTTAAAGAACTGTTGATGTCCACAATACCGGCGATATTCCGCATTTCATTCGTGACACGCGCGCAGCCATTCGAAGTGACAAGCGGCAACTTTGTCAACAGATGGCGCTACAGGGCGGAAGCGGCAAATTCCCCGGTTTTACCGGTTTACCTCATACAATTTTGCTAGGCGTTCGCGCCCGATCCAAGACGTGGTCATGCATCTCCACAATAAAAAAATGAGTGTCTTCTGGATGTGGAAATCGCGACATAATGATGACACTAATATTGAATAAAGCCTTGCATTATACTGTGCAATCTTTGTGTCTTCGTTATATCGCGATTTCCACATCCAGAAGACACCCATTTTATTTTCTTGTAGATATGCGCGAAAACGTCTTGGGATCGAGCGCGAGCGCCCAGTACAATTGTACGAGGTAAACCGGTAAAACCGGGGAATTTGCCGCTTCCGCCCTGTAGCGCCATCTGTTGACAAAGTTGCCGCTTGTCACTTCGAATGGCTGCGCGCGTGTCACGAATGAAATGCGGAATATCGCCGGTATTGTGGACATCAACAGTTCTTTAAAGAAACAAACTATACGTAAATAGATAGTTTAAGGTGTATTCACCCACAAAGTGACACTAGTCAGATTAAAGTGGAGGGGTTTCAAATCGCTGAGGATTTGCAGGCTGCACTTCAGGACTCTGGCCGAGCGGTAGCGAGGCCTGGGTTCTTCAGGGCTAGTAAATATCTATCTGTTATTCAATAGACCTCTTGCTCAATATGGTGTCATGGTATAATGTCTAGCCTCTGCTCTTGTGGTATTTCTCATCCATAACCAGATGGTTACAGGAACATAGAAATACCTGTACTGGGCTAGCGTTAGCATTCGCCAATAGCCATTTGGCGAGAAAATTCGGGATTTGGCGATAAGAACTTCTTGGACACTCGCCAAAATGGCGAATATAAAATTTCAACTACAAACACATAACCAATTTATAACCAATATATTTGGCTAATTTTGGCTAATGTTTTTCTACGGAATTAGCCAAATTGGCTAATGAAAAAAATATCCTAGCGCGAGCCCAGCTGTATAATTAAATCATACTTCTCACATCGCCAGGTTCGTTTCTGAGGTTTAGGTATTAAGCTAATGGGAGGAACTCAACAAATGCCTGGGGTAGAATTTCAGAATTATCCCTTTTATTACCAGATGTGCAAAATTCCCCTTAATAAAATATAAATACAACTTGTCTTAAGCTTCTACCGGTGAGTCAGCAGTCACCCTGCCTTGTTTAGTTCCCTTCCGCGGGTATCAAAATAAGTGGAAGCTGACAGTATTTATAAATATAGCTTTATTTTGGTAATTCTTGTGTGATCTAGGAGAGGTTAGAAACCTTGTAATCTGCCAAGAAGATGTTGCTGGCAACAGCTGGAGATGACATTAGGCTGTGGGACTGCAGTGGCTACTCCCTTGTCAAGCAGTACAACCCCCATGCCGGGAACCTGTCATGTGTGCGTTGGACACATGATAACTCTGTATCCTTCAGGCCATTTTCTGTGTCAAGTTTCAGTCTCAGGTTTTACAAAAAATGTTTGATATTGCCAGTAGTATATCATTTACACTGGTATGTGAAACTTGACATTCTTTGTATGTTCACTGTATGTATTGTACCAGTAATTCTAGTTGCCCTTTTCTAATCGACCAGTATCACAATCATTCATATGGCTTTTAATTGAGGCATTCCGTTTTTTGTATGAAGTTTGTACTTTGTATCAAGAAGGTTTTAACCGTTATCTTCAATATCATTTGATATCAGGACTACCTATTCTTATTAGTCATATTAGGGCAGGTTGAAATGAAAGAAATTTGGATCATTGATGTATAATTGATATTTCCTTAACATGACACCAGGCCTTGGTGAGCTCTTCCACTTCAGGAGACAAACTGGTGATCAGTCAACAACAGGCTGGTGCAGGAGCTCTTGATATCGCTGTTGATGTATGTGTCATGAAGAGGTCTCCCAATTTTTACTACATGTTTGGCATTTCTCAATAAAGTAGCTATGAAACTTGTCTGCCAATATATTGCGGAACATGCTAAAACAGTAAAAAAGGCCTTAATAAATTTCAGGTTTCTTGAGAGAATGGCAAATCTGCCACTAAAGTCTTATTATCAAGAAGTTAATCCATTACTCTTTTGGAAGTAGGATATTGGATGTTTATCCGGCTCACATGTAGATTAAACATTTTTGCTGAATTGCCTTTGTAGGAAAACAGAACATGTTTCGCCATAAATTCTACATCACGATACATCGTGGGAGGTGGGGCCGACAGTTTGCTACACATATGGGACTTGAAGACGCACAAGTTAAAGAAATCTTACAAGGTGAGTAGTTGGGTCAGCTGTATGTCCTATCTCATGATCCATATTGAGCTCCAGGTCTCTGATTATTGTACAGTGGACATGATATTGATATAGATATTATGTATCCAGTAAATCATGGTCAGTCGCTGTGTAAAAAAACTTGTAGAAATATCTGCTGGAATAAACTGCTATTAACTTGATGATACACACGATAGCACGCTTCTAATATAATAAAACTGTGTAATATTCACATAGCATCAGAAGTATGTATCATGTGAATAATTGCACCACTCAATTATCTAGAAAATATCCCGATCGAGAAGCAATCTTTCCATCGATCGATATTTCTTAGTGATGTGATATGTGATGTGAAAGTGGTGTATGAAGTGATCGTTTACACCATTACCCTCTCAGGATCACAAGGCTCCAGTCACCTGTGTCCAGTTCAGCTGGAACGACACGTGTATGGCGTCTGGATCTGAATCCGGGGAGATCATCCTGCACAGCGTGGTCACCGGGGTGGGATACCGACCGCTGGTGCTGCCTAAAGCACAGGTAAACTCAGCACCATACCTCCACGTTATGGGCAGGATAAAGATTCCATGTCTGTCTTCGCAAAGAGTAGGTGGTTACCTCGAGGGACATGGCTCCGCTCTTCCCTTCCTTCTCCCATTTAAAGTGATATGACCAGAATTTGTTACAGCGTCCTGAATATACAAGCAAACGAAACCACGTTATGAAACGGTAATACATGTAGTAAGCTCAACTCGAAGGTACATTTCGGTAAACGCGACTACGATACTGTGCTATAGAGCTATTGGAATATATATTGAAAGTACATTAGCTTACTGCCGTCGCCTCCTCCTGTGCGTTTAGTCATTCAGGCCGAACATAGACATTTTGAAATAGAGAATTAAAGATGTGTATCTGCTTATTTTCGGGGTCGGTCTTATAAAACGCAATCCGATGCAGTTATGTTTTGGCCAAGATGGGCACCAATGAAAAGTTTAATCGCACAAAAAAAATTCAATTTTAGGCCGTGCAAGATATACAATATAGTCACTTCAAAAAAGCCCTACTGGCATCAGCGTCGGATTATGGCACGGTGGCATTGTGGGATACGTCCTCGAAGAGGCTCGTGCAGAGTTTCACCGGGATGCACCAGGCACCGGCCACATCGCTGGCCTTCTCACCCTTCAACGACATGCTCCTCGTCAGCGTCGGTCTCGACAAGCGCATCGTCTTTTATGACGTCATCGGGAAAACGTAAGTTGCTGACGTCACGTGTGACATTTTCTATATTCCTTTGGATCGGCCATGGTCGTCGTGAAAAGGCAATATGGTATGGTCTTTGTATAGCTCACAAACGCTTTAAATAAGTTATGATATATTCTGACTAATACAATGAGACAACTTGTAGGCCTAACTAAAGCTCTGCCGGACTTGCCACGCAGAGAACTCGCTTCACTTTGTCGATGCATGAAACCCATGTAGCCCACAATGTCATCCTGTTTCAAACCCGACGCCTCTTCATTCACTACTTTAGTTCGCAACCAATGGCTTTCATACAATGAATTACGATAGCACATCTATTGAAATGTTGATTTATAATATTTGAAATGTTAATTGATTAATAATATTTGAATTGTTAATTGATTTATAATATTTGAAATGTTAATTGATTTATAATATTTGAAATGGTAATTGATTTATAATATTTGAAATGTTAATTGATTTTTAATATTTCAAGCAGTTTTTCGCTCAAGAACTAAAATATTCTAACGATGCTGTATTGGTTAATGGTAACAATATTGCACCAATCTGCTCCCCCCCCCCCCCATCGCCACCCGGCGGGCAACAGAGTGGTGCAGACGATAACGGTGGAGAGTCCACTGACGTCGGTGGCGCTGCACCACGACTGCGCCACCCTGGCGGCGGGCTCCACGCGGGGCAAGGTTTACATCTACGACCTGCGCTACGGCGCCAAGCCGCTGTCCACCCTCAACGCCCACAAGTCCTCCGTCCAGTCCATCCAGTTCATGCACGCCTCTGGCGGCGCCAAGACCAAGGTGAGCGATAATACACGATCCATCTTTTGTATTTGAAATGGAGCATGGTCGCGCGTGGCTCGATTTGTCCTTACTCTGGGTCAAACCTGACAGCGGTCGTCGTCATCGAATGGATGGCGCCTAGCTGGTGTAAGATATAGCTGGTGTAAGATATCTGGTGTAAGATACCATAGCTGGTGTAAGATATCTGGTGTAAGATATCATAGCTGGTGTAAGATATCATAGCTGGTGTGTAAGATATCATAGCTGGTGTAAGATATCATAGCTGGTGTAAGATATCATAGCTGGTGTAAGATATCATAGCTGGTGTAAGATATCATAGCTGGTGTAAGATATCATGGCTGCTGTAAGACATCGTAGCTGCTGTAAGACTGCAGCAAACAGTTTCTGACGTATTAACTGCTGACGTGTAATAGTCGTCTACATAACTTAGTAACGAGACGAAAATCGATGCCAATAATATGGGTAGATATTCCACCACATATGAGTCATCTACCTGCATTCATGTAGTCACAGCGATTTTTTACAATTTTAATGACACCAACATTTCATTGGCCAATTACTCGAAAATCTGAGCCAATACGCCGTGTCCGGCTCTGAAGAATACTTTCAAACAAACCGCGGATCTCTAGACCCAATATTAACGGAGTTACACGGGAAAACTTCTTTCGTGATTTGACCTTGCTGTGACCTTGATCAATATGGTCATCCGACCCCAAATACTAATGTCATGTCTTACGCAAGGCGTCGGTTGTCTGACTTGTCCACTTCATGAAGAAAATGAGTCGTTTCCAGCCAAAATTCAGGAAATTAATTCGGTCGAACCTATGAAAGACCGAGGGCACGATTCCGTATGAAAATTGACTGATCGAGCGGGTTTGGGGACTTCTGAAACAGTAGCCTCCATATGAGACGCCAAAGTGGATAAGGCTTTCGACTTTGGGTATGAAGGATAGCTGTTCGAACCCAGCTGGAGTTACTTTTTTTCGTTTGGATGCTGGAAGCACATTTCGGTTAATATAAAAGAAACATTCGGCCCGCGGGCGTCACTTTTTGAATATAGAATTGCAAAGGGCTAGCGACAACAGTGGGGTGTAGGCCGAAACGTCATCTCGATCCGTGTTTAAGTAGCCGCATCGAGTCTTTATAATGGGATTGGCCATGTTAATGTTTGATTATTTCTTTGCGTCCAAAGTACTGGTTCGATTTCGATGGCATTTGGCATACATGATGTCAGTAATATTAGTACATATTCCACCACATATAGGTAATATACCTGCATGCATGTAGTCACCGCATTTTTTTATAATTTTTATTAGGTTGCAATTTGATCATCTAATAACTATAAATGTGAAATCTGAGGCCACATTACTTTGCGCCTGTCTCTGAAGAAAACTCAGGAAAAATAAGGAAACAAACCGCGGATCTCTAGACCCAATATTAACGGAGTTACGCGGAAAAAACATGTTTTGTGACCTTGACCTAGCCGTGACGTTGACCTTGCTGTGACCTTGACCTTGGATGCGTAACCCTGACCAATATAGCTCTTCGCGCCTAAATAATAATGTCATGTTACATGCAAGGTGTTGTTTGCCTGACTTGTCCCCTTCACGGAGAAATTGAGGAGAACATCTTCCCGCCAATAGTTAAGCGAATTTTGAAAAATTCCTGTGACTTTGACCTTTGACCTACATTGCCCATTCCGCATCTTTTTGGGAATTTTGAAGTCGATATCTTTAGGCATTTGACAGATAATGCGTGACAAGACTGAGATATTTGTCCGACTGAAAGACTGCACGTGATATTAACTCGCTTTGTTTGTCTCTCAGGAAGAGGAAACGATGAAAGAGAGTTTGAAACACCGTGCGGTCTCCACCATGGTCCTCCCGGAAAGCCGCCAGAGCCCCCTACCGGAGAGTCGCCAGAGCCCCCTACCAGCCAGGCATAAGGGGCGCACACTGGAGACGGACCGCGGCCAGCCTGCCTCGGGTATAGTTAGCACTCCGGAAGTGTCCCTCCAATGTATTGGTTCTGTCTCCGTTAACCCGTAGAACCGCCGTTGCGTGATCACACGGTGTGCAGAAACCGGTAGCTGGAGTACCGTAGAACCGCCAGCGCCTGCTAACTCATAGAACCGCCCGTGCGTGATAAGGCGATAAAATGTTAGTCAACCGGTTGTGCTTCTAGGTTTGGCCATGCACCCTTTTAACTTACATTCACTTCTATTTTTTAGAATTAAAAACTAAAGACAGAAAACAATATTGAAAATTAGTTACAATTAATATTATACCTGCCTTACCCCACCTGTTTTAGGTGATCACATGGTCTTTTCGCCGATCGTCGACTCCCGTAGCTTCGAAGCGGGTCGAGAGGTACTCGGTCTCAGCGCCACGGACGGGATATTCTCGCCATTGCGAGGTAGGAAACAGTCTCACTGTGACACTGTGAATTTGTCATTTCTACTTGTGACGTTTAGTCGCTCTCGGTCCAGTTATGGGCGACCGTGTCGAAATTTATTATATAATTGCGGGACTGGCGCTCACGTTACATATCACGTCAGTATTTTTTCACAGCGTTGGGCACATTATGTAGATGCAGATTGTCCCGGGAGGCACGATTTAACCTTCATGTATATGCATGTAAGTTTACTGAGGGTCATTCTTCTATGTTAGCGAGAACCATTGTTTCAGTATAGCTCACGTAATACTCACGCCTAGCATTGACTACTATGACCGATTTTGTGGATCTCAGCATGGCCGATAGGCTCGGCTGAGCTGCAGGCTAGACCAACGGGTTGTGGGTTCGAATCCCGCCACCTGCAACTGCGGCGTGCGTCACCCAAACCAATATTGCAGTGTCCCGGGAGGCACAACTTTATCCTTAAAAATTAGTGATACTCTGGGGTGTTCACGCACTTTAACCTTTCATGTGCGCGAATGGCATCGAATAACATGTTTTTTTTATATATCTCTCATACCTTACCAGGAGCATCGCTGAGCCCGGCACGTGGCTCCTCGGCCGCGAACGCCAACGGCGCGTCTCAGCTGCGCCGTGAACCGTCGCCATCTTTCGGCGGGACGCTGGAACCAGGTCGGCAGGAGGGCCGCGACATGGTAAGTGAATAGTTCCGTACCTCAGTCGGTAGCGCACCAAGCTTCAGACCCACAGTTGGTTGTATATTCACCACGCTTTAGCCACTTCTCGTCATATCACGTCAGTGGGAGAAGGAAGGGAGAGTGGAGTCATGTCCCCGGGGGAAACCCCCTACTCTTTGCGAAGGATATCGGATCTTTAGCCTGCAACCTCAGACCCACAGACCGCAGTTTTCTCATCGGTCATGTTAGATCTGTATGTGAAGCTGGGGATTGTTTCACATGTCTTTCATGGCATTGGCTCAGTGGGTCCTTTCTCTACAATTATTATTAATATCCATTATCCGTGTGTGCCACCCCCTCCCCTCAGCGTATGCATATGTAAGTAACGTGGCGGAAAGTGGGACTTCTGTGACGTTAATAGCCTAGGCTTTTAGCCACACGTCATGGGTGTCACATGACGCACTGTAGGGATGATTTCGCAAATTCCATCATCTTTAAAAAACACATGACTGGCGCGAAGATTTCTGGGAAATATTTTTGTATTCTCTTCAATTTTGGTACAAGATAAATATAATCCATGAAAAAACGAACATCTCTGCATGAACTATTTACACTTGCAAAATGAATTCATATACATTAGGGGCCTAACAGTTTGAATTTGTTGTGGTTGCAAGGGAGGTGTTTTCTCTCACGTTTAGGCAAAATAAGGCAAAATGTACCAAGAGCCCCTGGTATAATTAGTTAAAGTGATGATGGGCATCAGACACCGGTGGCTAGTGGATAAATGAAAGCTTTATGGTGATGCTGTTGATGAATTAGGTATATGAAAGCACCTGTATTACGCACTTCAGATTCCTACCGTTCACCCATTGACCAAGCTGCACATTAAGCAAGACAACATTACTGTCGTCGTGAGGTCTATTCTGCTAGTAATAACCCGATCAGACTTACTATAAGTTTTTTCATGTTTTCATCCGTTGCTTTTGATGTTCTACAGGATAGCGCAGATGCAGCGTCGCAGGGAAGTAGTGCGGCTGACCGCAGCCCCAGGCAAGATTTGTATAAATCCGCGGCCTTAGACCCGGGTCGAGCGACACCCAACCGACCGAGAGTCCTCGATACAGTCTCCAAAGGTTAGTTTTCCTTCCCCTTCTGGGGGGCCGGCCGGGTAGTTCAGTGGGCTAGAGCGATCGCATTCAGTGCTGTGGTCACCTGAGAGCTTAACAGCTCGTGGAACGATGGCTCGAGCCCCGCTGTGACCATGTCTGTGTGGTCACAGGATAAAGATCCTTCTTCGCAAAGAGTGGGGGGTTACCCCCTGGGACACGGCTCCACTCTCCCTTCCTTCTCCCATTGACGCGCTATGACCAAAAGTGGTTAAAGCGTCCTGAATATACAAGCTAACTTCCCCTTCCTTTATGGCATATAAGAAGGTGCCCCCCCCCCCCCACCGGTGTATTACTGATGACCCTGACCTTGGACCGCGTGTACTTAACTGATGACCCTGAGCTTGGACCGCGTGTACTTAACTGATGACCCTGACCTTGGACCGCGTGTGCTTAACTAATGGCCCTGACCTTGGACCGCGTGTGCTTACCTTATAACCCTGACCTTGGGGTGGGCTATGGTCGGCCAGCCCAAGCGACCGGTGTGGGGTTCAAATCGCATCCGTGGAAATGTCTGTTTTTGTGCAGGAAGAAAGATCACATAATCTCTCGTCGCAAAGAATACGGGGTTACGTCTGGAGACAGCACTTCTGTGCCTTCTCCCTTCACCATTTCGCGATGTGAACGTAAGCGGTTGAAGCGTCCTACTTATATCAAACGACCCTCTTTTTGGAACCGATTGAGCTGGAGGTTAGAACTCTCTGTGTTGTGAAGTGAGCTCTACCAGGCCAGCCATCGAGCCGGAGTTCGGGGGTCACTGTGCAAACGTCCGGGGTCTTAAAGTATTAAGATTCCCATGTCCTTTTTCGAACAAATACGGCTATATGGGTCTGCTCTACCATTGAATCTGCCTTCGATATGATTTTTTGGTTTATTTCTCGGGGAGAGCTATGTGGTAATCTTTTATGTAACTTTCGCCAGACTCTCGCATTTACGTACATTTTTGTATCTTTGTGATGTCGCGATGATTTTGGTTTCACTTTTTTTCTTCTTTTTTTTCTTCTGTTGGCTTCTATGCTAGCGGCCTTCTTGGTCTTAATGGATCTCCAGAGCGGGAATTGTCTACGTTGCCATGTTTCGTCTTTAATGTTTGTATTGGTTCCTCTTGCTGAAATAAGTGATATTGAATCTAAAAAATCTGAATCTAGGTTCAAGGGATATTCTCAAACCAGCTCCATGTGCATGTCATCGTTCTTTGATACTCGCTGATTCACGAGATTTAATTAGATCAATCTTGTATTTTGTTTCTCCTTTGTACAGGATCCTCTGACATCCGACGTGGTACAGTTATCACAACGACGGCCCCCACGCCCCCGGAAGCCGGGCCCAGTGGGGCGGAGCCTAACGGGGTGGGACTCCAGGGGCCCATGTCAAACTGGGCGGAGCCTCCAACAGCTGGGACACGTGGGCATCAGGGACTGAAAGCTGAAGGGGCGGGGAATCAGGGGGCGAGGTCTCAGGGGGCGGGTTCTCAAGGGGTTGGGTCTCAGGGGGCGGGGTCTCAAGGGGCGGGATCTCAAGGGGCGGGGCTTCAAGGTGAGCAGGTGTCTGAGGGCGTGGCTGCTATTGTGCAGCGGATACAGCCGTACATCAAGAACATTGTGACTAACGCCATGGAAGACTTTATGGAACAGATTCATAACGACATTCTCAACTTGCACATGGAGGTGTTAAAGCGTTCAGTGATACAACAGGTAAGGCTTCATCTGGGCTAGGGCAAGCATGGAGACGCCCTGCATACGCCTCGTATCCGTACTTTCTTATATTCTTTCCACATACCGGAAGACCAAACACCAGAATATCTTTAGAGCTTTTCTTAAAGCTGAAACTTATCAAAAGCTGCTACCAGTACACCTGATGAGACGTTCCAATTGCCAGCCATATCGCAGTTTAAGTCTCCAATCTGCACTACCTCATGAAAGCTCCTGATATTTTAGAACACTGAACCGTCCTACTACATACTTCACATACGTCTTTAAATTCTTAAATTCGCCTTTGCTATACACGTAGATAATCCGTACTTTGGACGGTTTATCGCAAAATCGTAAATGGGAGCAAATCGTAATTCGGATTATTCCTCCGTCAGGCGCCACTGCATGCGCAATGCACTGTGGGTAATATCTTGTCTTTGCACAGGTCAAAATGGCGTTCTCAAATGCTATCAAGTATTTAGGCAATTAATCTCCCTAGGTTGTCATCCATGTAACAGAAATAATTCTTGGATGTGCTTTCGACATGTTCATTAATTTAAAATGCTTTTTCATTCTCCTTAAATTTTTTTATTCATTTCTTGTGAAACCTAAGCACCTACATATTAAAATCAGAGGAGCGGATCCAGGAATTGAAAAGGGGGGGGGTCCAAACTTGCAACCGGGGGGGGGGGGGCTCTAAAAAAGATTGCGACCGGGGGATCCACCAATTTGACGAACCGGGGTGGGGGGAGGGGTGGGGGGGGCACACGTCGCCTCAGCGTTTTTCCTAAAAGAGGGGGATCCACGCCTCAGATGGCCTAAATTTTGCATTGAAAACGGCATTCTTCCTCAAAAAGTGGCTCGGCCTTTGCTTACAGATGGAGACGGAACGACTCTTGCAGCAGTGTGCTGTCAACCAGGATCTCCAGGCAGAGGTAGAAAGGCTAAGAGAAGAAAACCGAATGCTGAAGAAGAACTTCTGAATCTTCCTTGCGTGAAGTCACACCCCCACCCCCGGTCCCTACCACCGATTGCTTGCAATGACGTCATAGAAACCTACCTTAGTTTATCTGTTTGGCGCAGTCCACCGATTGCTTGCAATGACGTCATAGAAACCTACCTTAGTTTATCTGTTTGGCGCAATCCACCGATTGATTGCAATGACGTCATACCTTTATCTGTTTGGCTCTGTAAGGCCTGCCCACCGATTACGTCTTACAAATATGTAGTAGTATTGTGTTTCTCTGGACGTCACCAAAACGTAGTTCTGGCCAACGTCCGTCCACCCAGGAGTTCCAATGATGCTATGAAAATCTGATTTAATATTGTAGGGCTTGGTCATTTGCTCACATATCTAAGGATTAGGTTGCCTGAAACACTCCGTGATATCTTTTGAAATCTCGGCCATGTTAAACTCGGTTCGGCCTCAAAGAAATCTACCATTGTATTTGGCCTTCATATCATAATCCGTTTATCTGTCGAACGCGTTTTGCACTTGGGGAGGACACGTAGTAATAAGATCGCATGTAAATACTGCGAGAAAGTTTACATTTTTATGTGAAAGGTTACACAGCGACGTGAGGTAATATTGGTACTCTAACTGGCGGCCTAAAATGAGTCCCGAGAAAGTATGTCTGAGTGCGATGGTTCTGTCTACAATGAATCAACTTAATTATGCATTAAACCCAATGGTCCGACGGCAGTGGTTTATCCACTTAGGGCGTTGACTGTAGTCTGTGGTGCTCCGTTCTGGAGTTTTGTTTTGGCGAACTCCAGTTCGACTATATTCATTATAGTCTGGGTGCAAAGTCATCGTTACTTGCGGTAGACGAGAATGAAAGGGTTACAGCACAGATCTTTCTAGATATTTCTCAACTATTATGATATTTATTGCCTTTTTCTCAGGACATAATCTAGGACAAAACGAAATTGATCTGCTCATTTAGTTCTAACCATATTTATTGTGCATGTCATAAAAAAGTGCAGAAAGGTCTTGACAAGCGCCGTTAGAATGGTGTCATGGTCACCATCTATAATCGATCTTGCCGTACGGTGACATAATATAGTCTTACAGACTGAACATGCCGCTCTACCACAATCAAACCAAGCCGTATACTGCGAGCGACGTGTTATGGTGCTACTCGTCGTCCTGTGTGAGGAACTCCTTACGAGGTTAAGATCAAACTAATGTCTCCCTTTGAGTCAGTAGGTATGCGGACTGAGCTGCAGATGAGCTGTAATTTAATAACCAATTAAAATACCTCTTTTTTTTTTGTTAATTTGTTAAAGGAATACACGTTCTATCTTAATTTTATATGGTATAATCTACCTAAACCAGTCTGATAAAGCACGTGTCACCATGTTCGTTCTTATTCATCTCAAATTGTATTGATACAGAAAAGACATAAGTATACGATGTCCACTTGAAAGATTGTAGCATGTTATTAAGATGCCTGAATGATGTATGACTGACTTCCAAGTGAACAAATGCTTCATGTCAGGAATACCCGTTAACCGTAGTGCTCGCATAGTACTTATTTCGTGAGTCCTGTGCTTGAAGCGCTAGATTATAGATCGATATGGTTCTATGTTGGATCCGACCAGAGGAACATTTCCGAAGTATCTAAGAATATATCAAAAAGTGATTTCAATAATCGCTTATAATCCCCACAAAATTAAGTCCATTTGGTGGTGTTGACTGGCAAGTAAGAGGTTCGTTTTCGTGAGCTCCCAATGTATTATCAGTGTGGAAACCACTGTTATTTTGTTTGGCGTAAGACTGAACAAAAGTCCTTATGAATACGTATTGAGTATTTGTTGATGCCTGGAGTGCCTTCCCAAATGTGTACATATTTTGCTGTATGGTTGTTACCGTTATGTACATAGAATAATAAACACATCGATGAACAATTCAAGGCTTTTCAAATGGACAATTATTTTCCTTGCTAAGCACAATGTGGTATGAACTAAAATTGGGAACGTGCACTCTGCTGGGGACCGTGTCCGAGTTTGTCTTGTAGTGTAGCGCATGACACTCGTGTGTATTGGCGGGGAAAACTGGAGGCGATAGCCTCAAAAATTGAAAAATGTCGGTTCCGAATGCCAACTTTCCGGCGCACTAGCACTTTATGTGTTGCGCGCTTCGAGTTCGAGCCAAAACCAGATTGGGGATATGCTACATCACATCCATCTCCTTTCAGATCCAAACCTATTAGTCAGATAACAGTGTCAAGGTTACAAATACTGTAGTCCACTCCCAAGTAGATCCCCGAATGACATTTTCCGCAATTTGAACAAGACTCGACATTGCGTGTAGGTTGTATTTATTGTAACATTAAATTTAAAATTTAAATCTTAAATAAGATTATTTCAGCATTAGTGAAATGCTGACGCTAGTCCAGTCTAAAGTGAATGGATCTGCTTAGTAGGCAATAGTAACGCCTAGAAGGGCCGGAAACGTCTCCATGACGACGGTGATGGCCTTGGAGATTCCATCAGGCGACTGGAAACATCACAAATGTGCTTCAACAAATGAGAATTGAATGAAGAAGCTGCCCATACAGCAATTTTCCAACTTTCAAAATCTAATTTTTGACATACACTGGACACATCGTGCGATCTTGCTTTCAGATTACCTCTTTAAGAAAGTAATACGTTGTCTAGTCGATCTTCATGTAAACAGGCCAAAACTGCTGCGATGGCTGCTTTTTGACAGATAACGTATTACACAAGAAAACCAACCCCTGTCTCTGGGTGATATGTACCGCATAATACACATAAGCCCGTGTCTGGTTCTTTAATAATGCCCGCCTCACCTGTATAACGACAGTAGGTATTGACATCTCCCAATACGTAGGGCGATGACCGAATCCATTCGGCGTCTTTGTCAATGCTCGACAAAGACGAAGGACCTATCCCGTTTGGCCCCATCTCGTAGGCAGTAGACCAGGAGCTGTCGTCAAAGGAAACTGAGTTCCAGCCCAACTGAAAACTGAATGCGTCACCGCCATTTTAAATCTTCACATCGAAATGGGGTCACCGATAGGTGGCGCGTTCGGCGTTTGCGGACTATCGTCTGCTCTTTCAACCCAGCGGCCAGTGGGCGTGTGTTAGAACCCAAAACGTCATAATGACCAAAACGTCATAATGACCAAAACGTCATAATGACCAAAATGTCATGATGACCAAAACGTCAGGCCTTGATAGAATTAAATATACTGTTTTAAGTTTCACTTCAACCATCCCTGTTTCTGAAGGAGATGGTGCTGGGCCACTCGGGGCTAAAGGAGTGATTGATTGACAATTATATATCTCTTGGAGGCCGCAATTCGCGAACTAAGGCGCATGAAAATAAGGAAATCTAAGGTCTCTTGGAGTAGAAGTTCCATGGGGTGGACCCGGGGGAGATACCTCATATTCCATCGTTTATGAAAGCGCTTCTATATATCTGAAACTGAAGAGCTACTGCCTCATATAGTCATTGCCGATTCAATAGACGTGGCGATCGAGGCACAGTGTGAAACTGTAGATTTGCTCCTAGATGGCTCAGACCGTGTGGTCTGGCGTGCTTGCAAGTGCAGAATAAGGATTCCATGATCGTCGGGGTAAAAGTTTTTAGGTAAAGGGAACACCTCAGATATGGTTGAAACTGAGATATAATAGTTGGCAAATAAATATTCTTCCGGCATATATATGTACATCTTATTGTGGAATCATTAGCTTTCCAATACGAAGCACATGAACGAATTGCTACGCATGCAAGCAAAATAATTACATCACAAACTCAAATTGTTGTTTACTCGGTTTTGCCCCGGTAAGCCACATATAATAATTCTGATTAATCAGAATTTACTTTATGGCTGCGCGGAGAATTATTGGAGTACTACATTATGGAAATACGTGTTGGTATCACCCCTACCCGATGGTTTCGCTGGGAACCAGCCTGCCTGTCCGAAACAGACCGCTGGTAACGGGTATCCTCCATTTTAGAAAGGGCCGGAATTCCGGCCTTTTTTCTTAGTCGCCAAATTTTAAAAACATAACTGATGTTCCCATACTGCACCTCATAAATTTTTCTATGTACCTTCACGAAACCTCGCATTGTAATTTATCTAACGAAATATCTAATTACGACATATGCTGACTGATAAGACGGTGGTCTGTCCTCGAAACTATGGAAAGCCAAAGTGGAATTTAATCGACTGATGAATGCCACTGATCGTGAGACCTTGCGGAGAGGAGACAGTATGAACATGGTCAAGTTTGAGATTGCGGGTAGGTGTCAGACGCCTTACCACGTGTTTTAAATTATGAAAAAGAAAGAAAACAGTTACATACGTTTGTACGTTCGTGCGCGTCCGTCTTCTCTCCTTTGCAATACTACATTTCAATAATGAGCGTGTGTTTTAGATCTTTTTTAGCTGACCATTAAACACATGGAGAATTACCGAATTGTACTACAGGATTTCATGTCATTTTGTGGTAAAAGGATGAAATTTGGCTCACATGATAGAAATTCATGTCTAATCGAATTTAGTTAAGTGTCGAGTCAGATTTAAATGGTGGACAATGTCACCAATTATAAGCGATATTTTGGACTCAAAATAAGAAGGATAAAACTGTTATTTTGATGTCTGTCCATAGGTTTTTATGTAAGCAAAGGTAAAATAAGTCCTCACTGGATATTCGAGAACAACGCATGAGCCATTTCCCTATATAAGGACCCTGCACCTTAGTTTTTAAGATATTGAGCGTGTTTGCGGGCTTTTGTCCGCCATCGTGGAACTAGGGGATGCGTTGGACCTAGATACACACAAATATCTTCTGTTTAATTCAGCGACCCCGAAAACCTATGCATAAACATAAAATATTAGTTCGATCGTCGATTTGCGAGATATTGAGCTTTTTTTTGGTAGTTTTGCCCGTCCAAAGCCGCCAGGGGTAAAATCGACTTGACATTAGCTAAATTTAAATACAAGGATCTTAAGGACAAGTGTGCTAACTTTCATGCTTTTACCACCAAATGCACAACTCGACATTATTTTTCGTTTAGCCGCTGAACTATCACGGAATATAGGCAATGTTTCCGTTTCGTCAACACAATTATAACCAGTAATGACGACGAAGACGACATCAGCTTCGCCAGTATAATATTTGCCAAAATATCCTCCTTCCGGGCAAACAAATTCAATGTCTCTCTATTCCTAATCTCTATGTTTCATATGCTATCTGAAATCCAAATTATTATCCAATTTACTTCACATTGTAAAATGTTCTTAAATAATAGGACATATGTCCAACTCATGTAAAGACGTGTATACAACAATTTTACGGTTAATTTCTTGAAGATATGAAAATTCATTTTGGCTTGCCATAGCATCTGCACGACAACTGGCGCTCGACCAATCACGGAGGCTTAAAAATTACTAGTTACCGGCCTAGTATGCTGCGAGCAGCTCTAGGCCGGTTCCCAGCCTACCCGATGGTGAGAAGAACAAATGGACTCGTCCAAGTGGAATCCCCCTGACAACGCGGATTGTTTACCGATTAGCGTCAACCGCGAGACGATGTAGCGGCAGTTTACATGGGGGTTCACTTGATTCTCAACCACCAACGAAATAAACCACCTCCTCCACACCGCCTCCACTTTGCATCGACGCGAGTCAACAGGGTCTGAGCATAATTTCATGAAATGTCGGCTGATAATAAGTCATTAAGTTTAAGCAATAATAATACAGTATGCAACTAGACGAGATGTGCTTACGAGCCATTTAAATATCGTACATAATCATTGTATCATTAAGCCATATTGTTATTAGTATTACAGCATATGCGCGTGGATAATTTCAGAATTGTCTGCTGAAAGGAGTTATTAGGTTTTAAAATATAATACATGTTCAAATGTGATGACCTGTATTTGCGAGGCATTTATATATCGTAAATAATGATCTTTATATCACGTCTTATTGTAATTTGTATCTCGGCATATGTATTTGGATAATTTCAGAAATATCTACTAAACTAAGTTAAGTTTAAAGAAATAATTCATAGTAAATTAGGATGATCCCCAGATGAGTGATATCCATGTACATATCCATATCTCATGTACGAGGCGTTTGTCCCCTCACCTTCCCTGCTTTGTATAAAGGCAACATCTATTTTCATACAGCCTTTCATAAATATCCATAGTGTACTGCATAATGTGGTATATATATATATATATATATATATATATCAATAAGTATCCATTAATATTTGCCTGTCTAACATTTGATTGCCACAGATGTGCATTACATTTAATTCTCAGTGGCAATGTGTTTGCCACTACATTTGTCATTAGCGATGTGTTTTCGCCTCACCATTTTACTTGGCAATATGTTTTCCGCCAAATGTTTTTCCATTTGCGATGTGTTTTCCGCCACATGTATATTAGTGGCGATGTGTTTTTCCGTCACATCTTTATTAGTGGCGATGCTGTATTCCGCCACATGTTTATCAGTGGCAATGTGGTTTTTCCGCCACTGATAATCTTGAACCTTTTATTCTCGGCAATAAAGTTGCCCTATCCAACAACTTACATAACTCTTTGTGTTATTCTATTACAATACAGGGAACGAGCTGCGGGCGAGCCAGCTATATCACCCTTTCGTAGCGCAAGACATAAATACTATTATATGTGTAATGTTCTTGTAGAGTATGTATTTAGACTAGAGAGTATTTATTATGCAAACTAGAGAGTATTTGTTATGCAAAGTAGAGAGTATTCATTATACAAACTAGAGAGTATTTATTATGCAAACTAGATAGTATATATAGTATACATTGTACATGTATAATATGCATTCTACATACGCAATATATAATAACACAGTCCGAAGCAAAATGAAAGTGAAGCCCAGGGTCATCCAGGAACTGATGACCACATATTATATATTCAAATTCTATATTATTTTACCGGTATTATATATTATATTTAACACACATATATATATAGCAATTACTGTTCCTTGGGATCGCCTTACCTGTTAGAACAGCGCCAAGAAGAGTCGGTGACCGTTCCATCATCGAAGGACGCCAGTATCCTGGGCGGGGAGGACCTGTCGAGGTTCTGGCATCTGATGGCGTACACCTGCGTGTCGGCTGGGATGCTCATCACTCGGGGATTCTGCCAACTTGTGACTGAGTCCAGATAGTCACCATCGGCGAAGAACGACATTGCGCGGTAGCCCGTGGCGGTGACGACAATGCGGGCAGGCTCGGCTGTGGGAGACGTGAAAACCAATTTACGCGGTTGATATGTCCGTGGTCGCCACACCCAGTAACTGTCCTAGATATCTAGGACTACATCGTTGACAGCTGAGGATGACATAACACTCTAACAGTAGTTATTATAGCTCATAAATAATCTGCATTAAAACCGAAAGGGTGGGACGGAGGGGTGGTGATAATTACATGGTAATACATCTTACAGAGCTACTGCATATATTAAAGCGACACAAGGCGAGGGGGCAGGAAGTAGGGGGTTGGTAATTACCAGGTATGAGGTGATTAAATGTTGGCTAATCAATTATTACCATTACTGGGAAATATCAGGATATACGATTAACCATTACAAGATTGAAAGTAATCCATTACGATTACATCGAATGTAATCATGGTTACAATCATGATTACTTCTTCTGGTTTTATATCCTGAAGTGACTATATTGTAACACTTCAGATTGTGGTACTAAATACAATTTGCAGCGCATGTAATCGTTCATTAGGGTGTGTTTCACCGCGGTCTTTTACCCTGAGCTAGCGATTACGACTCTGACTGGTTCGGCCAGCATAGTATTATACGGTATGCAGAATTTGGCAACGAAATGAAAAGAGGCAATTATCTCCCACAGTGCATCTTTTTATATTATGAATTCCAAAAGACGTTCTGTGCAATTCACTGGAGAAATGATCTAATGGAACAGTTATTGGCATTATTGACAATATACATGCGGTTATCAAATCTGATATCCGGTCAAAAGAAACAAACGTGGTGACGGCGTTTGTGATGACGCTACCAGAGAGCGAGGATATATATATATATATATAGCAGAACAATTAATCACTCTGTAAAGCAATTATTTTGGAATGTTTATCTTTCCTCTGAAGGAAGCCGTGATATTTAGTGGGTATACACTTACGTGGCGGAGTTGCTGGGCAAGATGAATTGCAGGTACACGTGCAGGTGCAGTTCTTCAGCCCGCCGCTGACATCGGCCATGCATACAAAGGGGTCGTCCACTGCAATATGGCAATACATGACGTCAATGGAATAGCGGTGGGACATCAAACTCCCTATCCGATTACCTACTAGTGTTGACCAATATTGCATCAAAGCATTACAAAATATATTCTTTTGAATCAATCGTTTTTTTACAATCTAGAGAGAAAATGGCACCAGGGATATTGAACTTATTCGCAGCGTCGATGATATCGTCAGTGGTTCGTACTGTTGTAGCAGCACTTTTGCATGGCTTTTGATGTATCCAGTTGATCATGATCAACCAATTCAGTTACAACATCTTATACTCGCGTTGCCAGACAATCTTCCAGTATTTTATAATCCATAATACAATATAGGCTAATAGGTCTCTAGCTTCATAGATCATGCTGCTATCCTTTAACTTTGTACAGTAACGTAAATATACCTTATCATTGTGAATCAGACAGGCGTCCAGATATAAAGGCGGCTTTAAACGAATCACAATCCAGAGTCCTAATTCCTGGTCAAAAACGTCCGGAGCATTTGGCGGTTAAGCCATCTGAGCCACAATTCGAGTCACTTTTAAGCCAATTTTGGCTTTGATCGAATATCGGCTACATTAATATTTTACTTCATAGACGAATCATATGCAGTCATGCACAGTTTATTTAACAATGTGCTCATACTCTACGTCATTCAGAAGTGTGTTATTAAACTTCCAGCAACCCTGGCCGCGAGTATCTTCTTTCATTTGCATACCAGAAAAACCGAAAGCATGGCGATTATTCCACAAGGTACTGATTTTTCTAACATGCAGACATTTCAAATCGTCAACAGGAATTATATACCTCGTAGAGTTGGTTTGGTTTCATGTCGCCAAGTATAATCTTTGGCAGGATCATTATGCCAACGCCATAAGTCATGTACCTTAAAATCGTCAATTAATTCGTTTAATGATCGCACTTCCACAGTCAAATGTGGGTGACAGCCTAACTTGTTTAGATCTCATTCGAGTACACAATTATACCCCCCCCCCGCCCCGCCCAATGATGAGTTTGACGCCTTCTTCATATAATCGTGAGACAGAATAACGTAAATTGTTATGAAAATCTATTTTGCCTTTAGTTTGGTTATGCCAATACAGAGACCATATTAGGAATACTTTCTTGCATTATTTTAATCTCACTGCTATAATGCTCTTTTATAATACACATGCTCTACGTTGTCATAGTAGACGTCTTATCTTAAAAGAATAATAACACCTTACTGCTACAAGTACCTGTCTTTTTTTGTCCACTGGTGGTGGTTGGTATATCCGTAGTCGCCAGGGGCCCAGGTGGAGTGGTAAAGACAACTGTTGGGGGTAGAAACATAGGGATGACATGATAACAATAGTAGTTACATAACTATTTTACTTCATAGACAAATCGTAAGCAGTCATGCAGTCATGCACAGTTTATTTAACAATGTCTTCATACTCTACGTCATTCAGAAGTGTGTTATTAAACTTCCAGCAACCCTGGCCGCGAGTATCTTCTTTCATTTGTATACCAGAAAAACCGAAAGCATGGCGATTATTCCACAAGGTACTGATTTTTCTAACATACAGACATTTCAAATCGTCAACAGGAATTATATACCTCGTAGAGTTGGTTTGGTTTCATGTCGCCAAGTATAATCTTTGGCAGCATCATTATGCCAACGCCATAAGTCATGTACCTTAAAATCGTCAATTAATTCGTTTAATGATCGCACTTCCACAGTCAAATGTGGGTGACAGCCTAACTTGTTTAGATCTTATTCGAGTACACAATTATACCCCCCCCCCCCCGCCCCGCCCAATGATGAGTTTGACGCCTTCTTCATATAATCGTGAGACAGAATTACGTAAATTGTTATGAAAACCTATTTTGCCTTTAGTTTGGTTATGCCAATACAGAGACAATATTAGGGATACTTTCTTGCATTATTCTAATTTCACTGCTATAGTGCTCTTTTATAATACACATGCTCTACGTTGTCATAGTAGACGTCTTATCTTAAAAGAATAATAACACCTTACTGCTACAAGTACCTGTCTTTTTTTGTCCGCTGGTGGTGGTTGGTATATCCGTAGTCGCCAGGGGCCCAGGTGGAGTGGTAAAGACAACTGTTGGGGGTAGAAACGTAGGGATGACATGATAGCAATAGTAGTTACATAACTATTTTACTTCATAGACAAATCGTAAGCAGTCATGCAGTCATGCACAGTTTATTTAACAATGTCTTCATACTCTACGTCATTCAGAAGTGTGTTATTAAACTTCCAGCAACCCTGGCCGCGAGTATCTTCTTTCATTTGCATACCAGAAAAACCGAAAGCATGGCGATTATTCCACAAGGTACTGATTTTTCTAACATGCAGACATTTCAAATCGTCAACAGGAATTATATACCTCGTAGAGTTGGTTTGGTTTCATGTCGCCAAGTATAATCTTTGGCAGGATCATTATGCCAACGCCATAAGTCATGTACCTTAAAATCGTCAATTAATTCGTTTAATGATCGCACTTCCACAGTCAAATGTGGGTGACAGCCTAACTTGTTTAGATCTCATTCGAGTACACAATTATACCCCCCCCCCCGCCCCGCCCAATGATGAGTTTGACGCCTTCTTCATATAATCGTGAGACAGAATAACGTAAATTGTTATGAAAATCTATTTTGCCTTTAGTTTGGTTATGCCAATACAGAGACCATATTAGGAATACTTTCTTGCATTATTTTAATCTCACTGCTATAATGCTCTTTTATAATACACATGCTCTACGTTGTCATAGTAGACGTCTTATCTTAAAAGAATAATAACACCTTACTGCTACAAGTACCTGTCTTTTTTTGTCCACTGGTGGTGGTTGGTATATCCGTAGTCGCCAGGGGCCCAGGTGGAGTGGTAAAGACAACTGTTGGGGGTAGAAACATAGGGATGACATGATAGCAATAGTAGTTACATAACTATTTTACTTCATAGACAAATCGTAAGCAGTCATGCAGTCATGCACAGTTTATTTAACAATGTCTTCATACTCTACGTCATTCAGAAGTGTGTTATTAAACTTCCAGCAACCCTGGCCGCGAGTATCTTCTTTCATTTGTATACCAGAAAAACCGAAAGCATGGCGATTATTCCACAAGGTACTGATTTTTCTAACATACAGACATTTCAAATCGTCAACAGGAATTATATACCTCGTAGAGTTGGTTTGGTTTCATGTCGCCAAGTATAATCTTTGGCAGCATCATTATGCCAACGCCATAAGTCATGTACCTTAAAATCGTCAATTAATTCGTTTAATGATCGCACTTCCACAGTCAAATGTGGGTGACAGCCTAACTTGTTTAGATCTTATTCGAGTACACAATTATACCCCCCCCCCCCCCGCCCCGCCCAATGATGAGTTTGACGCCTTCTTCATATAATCGTGAGACAGAATTACGTAAATTGTTATGAAAACCTATTTTGCCTTTAGTTTGGTTATGCCAATACAGAGACAATATTAGGGATACTTTCTTGCATTATTCTAATTTCACTGCTATAGTGCTCTTTTATAATACACATGCTCTACGTTGTCATAGTAGACGTCTTATCTTAAAAGAATAATAACACCTTACTGCTACAAGTACCTGTCTTTTTTTGTCCGCTGGTGGTGGTTGGTATATCCGTAGTCGCCAGGGGCCCAGGTGGAGTGGTAAAGACAACTGTTGGGGGTAGAAACGTAGGGATGACATGATAGCAATAGTAGTTACATAACTATTTTACTTCATAGACAAATCGTAAGCAGTCATGCAGTCATGCACAGTTTATTTAACAATGTCTTCATACTCTACGTCATTCAGAAGTGTGTTATTAAACTTCCAGCAACCCTGGCCGCGAGTATCTTCTTTCATTTGTATACCAGAAAAACCGAAAGCATGGCGATTATTCCACAAGGTACTGATTTTTCTAACATACAGACATTTCAAATCGTCAACAGGAATTATATACCTCGTAGAGTTGGTTTGGTTTCATGTCGCCAAGTATAATCTTTGGCAGCATCATTATGCCAACGCCATAAGTCATATACCTTAAAATCGTCAATTAATTCGTTTAATGATCGCACTTCCACAGTCAAATGTGGGTGACAGCCTAACTTGTTTAGATCTCATTCGAGTACACAGTTATACCCCGCCCCCATCGCCCCTCCCGATGATGAGTTTGACGCCTTCTTCATATAATCGTGAGACAACATCACGTAAATTCTTATGAAAATCTATTTTGCCTTTAGTTTGGTTATGCCAATACAGAGACAATATTAGGAATACTTTCTTGCATTATTTTAATCTCACTGCTATAATGCCCTTTTACAATACACATGCTGTACGTTGTCATAGTAGACGTCTTATCTTAAAAGAATAATAACACCTTACTGCTACAAGTACCTGTCTTTTTTTGTCCGCTGGTGGTGGTTGGTATATTCGTAGTCGCCAGGGGCCCAGGTGGAGTGGTAAAGACAACTGTTGGGGGTAGAAACGTAGGGATGACATGATAGCAATAGTAGTTACATAACTATTTTACTTCATAGACAAATCGTAAGCAGACATGCAGTCATTCACAGTTTATTTAACAATGTCTTCATACTCTACGTCATTCAGAAGTGTGTTATTAAACTTCCAGCAATCCTGGCCGCGAGTATCTTCTTTCATTTGTATACCAGAAAAACCGAAAGCATGGCGATTATTCCACAAGGTACTGATTTTTCTAACATACAGACATTTCAAATCGTCAACAGGAATTATATACCTCGTAGAGTTGGTTTGGTTTCATGTCGCCAAGTATAATCTTTGGCAGCATCATTATGCCAACGCCATAAGTCATGTACCTTAAAATCGTCAATTAATTCGTTTAATGATCGCACTTCCACAGTCAAATGTGGGTGACAGCCTAACTTGTTTAGATCTCATTCGAGTACACAGTTATACCCCCCCCCTCCCCATCGCGCCTCCCAATGATGAGTTTGACGCCTTCTTCATATAATCGTGAGACAGCATTACGTAAATTCTTATGAAAATCTATTTTGCCTTTAGTTTGGTTATGCCAATACAGAGACAATATTAGGAATACTTTCTTGCATTATTTTAATCTCACTGCTATAATGCCCTTTTATAATACACATGCTCTACGTTGTCATAGTAGACGTCTTATCTTAAAAGAATAATAACACCTTACTGCTACAAGTACCTGTCTTTTTTTGTCCGCTGGTGGTGGTTGGTATATCCGTAGTCGCCAGGGGCCCAGGTGGAGTGGTAAAGACAACTGTTGGGGGTAGAAACGTAGTGATGACATGATAGCAATAGTAGTTACATAAATATTTTTCTTCACAGACAAATCGTTAGCAGTCATGCAGTCATCCACAGTTTATTTAACAATGTCTTCATACTCTACGTCATTCAGAAGTGTGTTATTAAACTTCCAGCAACCCTGGCCGCGAGTATCTTCTTTCATTTGTATACCAGAAAAACCGAAAGCATGGCAATTATTCCACAACGTACTGATTTTTCTAACATACAGACATTTCAAATCGTCAACAGGAATTGTATACCTCGTAGAGTTGGTTTGGTTTCATGTCGCCAAGTATAATCTTTGGCAGGATCATTATGCCAACGCCATAAGTCATGTACCTTAAAATCGTCAATTAATTCGTTTAATGATCGCACTTCCACAGTCAAATGTGGGTGACAGCCTAACTTGTTTAGATCTCATTCGAGTACACAATTATACCCCCCCCCCCCGCCCCGCCCAATGATGAGTTTGACGCCTTCTTCATATAATCGTGAGACAGAATTACGTAAATTGTTATGAAAATCTATTTTGCCTTTAGTTTGGTTATGCCAATACAGAGACAATATTAGGAATACTTTCTTGCATTATTTTAATCTCACTGCTATAATGCCCTTTTATAATACACATGCTGTACGTTGTCATAGTAGACGTCTTATCTTAAAAGAATAATAACACCTTACTGCTACAAGTACCTGTCTTTTTTTGTCCGCTGGTGGTGGTTGGTATATCCGTAGTCGCCAGGGGCCCAGGTGGAGTGGTAAAGACAACTGTTGGGGGTAGAAACGTGGGGATGACATGATAGCAATAGTAGTTATTGTAGCTCAAAAATAATAGCGATTAAAGGCGATGGGTGGGATGCACGGCATGGGAAGGAGGGATGGTGATAATTACATGGTAATATATTTGACACGATCATTGCAGTTCATATATCTTAGTGACAAAATGCGAGGGGCAAGAAGACGAGGGTGGGGGGTAATTACATTTTAATATCTCTTATCATGGCAGTAAATTATTCATCGGTTGGGTGACCGACCTCCCAGCCACGGTTGCATAAAACTTACTGCGAATGGCAAAATGAAGCCATGCTGACTCACCTTTTCATGGTTGGCATCCGCATAAAACTGGGCAGGCAGATTATTGATATATTTTGATAAGTATTATATCGCGTCGATCTTGAAGTTATTTATAGTTATGTGATTTTGGTTGGTTTCTTGACAGAGACAGAAATTAACATACATATCGGTGTAGGCGATAATTATGAGCAGTGTATGTATATAAAGACGAATATGAGAAATAATTCACAGTGTATGAGAAACAAATTTTATCCACACAAGAAAACACGCAAACATGTAACATGTGAGGATGAAGCCACCACCACACTTAGACACGTAACACGCATGTTATAGTCAGGTTACTAGGTGCACGTATGATGCACTTAAGGCCATATGATACCATATTTATAATGACAAGCGTTTAGTTAAGCAACATGCACTAATAAATTCTCCCCTGTCACAAACTAAATAACAATTAAGATAGTTATCTTATTTATACCTTAATCAAGTGATAATCACTTTCTATATTCGCTCATATTACGTCGATCAAACATATCGAACATGCAAGGCTTTTCTTACCTGTTATTCCTGGATACGAAAAGAGGTTAATCCGATAAATCGGAGCAAAATGTTTACCTCGGAGTCATCTGGCAACAGGAACGCCATCTCACGGGAGACTTCAGCAACACATGTTAACAACCGAAGTTGATTGGAAATTAATTGGGCTGCTCAATGGCGCATTCAATTTTATGCAAAGAATAATAGTAGATTATGAAATGTAAACTAGGCTTTCGTGAACGCTGAAGTTAGAAATGAATATTTATGTGTACGTTTACGTATTGTAAACCTCTTTAAAGGAATAAAGCTTTAAACAAAGTTAGCGTTAAAATATACAACCATTCGTTCCCCCAGCTGCGTTGGACGAGGCCTAAAAGCTTGGACCTCTCGCATGCCGACCTGGACACATCAGTTCTCCAACGTCCTCTTGTGCGTCTGTCGCAGATAAATTCGTCGGAAATGATCCGTGCAGAGATGGCTTGTCCAATGCCGGGGTTTTCGGTTTCAACAGCGACTGAGCGATTGAGCGCAACACCCCCTTTTATATAGGCGTCGCTTCATAATTTTGGGTCTTCCTCAGTCATAATCTTGAGTTTTAATAAATATAACGTTATCCATCAGTGGCATTGTTTATTAAGTAACCGTTTATTAATTTACAGCTGGGGAAAGGTATGCTGATTAATCGCACAAAAAATGAACTAGTTTATAATGTAATATTAACAATCTGACTGGGAGTATTGAATTAGATTCAAGCGTATGCGACGTCTGTGCCGTCGTTGAATAGATTGAACCGCAGGCCACCGGGAAACTCTACAGAAAAACTAAGTACCACACACAGCTGATCATCCCAAAAACAGTATTAATTTGAAGAACCAATTCCCTCCTAAGCGCAAAAGCTGTAATGTTAGAAAGAAACTATAGGCCGTTTTACACCGTCTCAACCCATCGGCTTATAATAGATCGACCAATGCATAATTACGGCTGGGATGGTTTTCTTCAGTGAAACTCGTTTTCTCTCATTAATCGCTCCCTGGTGTCACATGCATATTCATAATTGCCTCCACCTGCATCACAGAAAAACCGGATCAACAGCGACTGAGCGATTGAGCGCAACGCCCCATTTTACATACATTTCACTTCATGTTTTTGGGTCTTCATCAATCATGGTCTTGAGCTTTAAGAAATATAACGTTATCCATCAGTGGCATTGTTTATTAAAGCGGGTGTCCAACCTAATTTAATCACGATCTGCACCAAACGTTTACATCTTAAAATTAAATTGGCGGGTGTTAACGCTTCGTTTCGGCCGACTGGTAAGGAGAAGAAAATTAAGGCAACCCGCCCCCAGCAATGTCAAGCAGAGAGCCATTTTGTGGGGAGCAGTGACGCATATTGTGACTATTCATATGGCGCCGCCTTACATTATAACTCGCGGAGAGAGAGATCAGGGCCGCGATTTACAGATGAACCGCGGCAGTTCCAAGCCGCGCAGTAGCGCAAGATAGTAGTCTTTCATGGAAAAGTACCGTCCTAACAAATTGATATACGTCTTGCGACGATTGACTCCGCACCAATGCCATGATTGGAGTTACATCCGCAGCTATTTATATTAGCGATTATCACGCGCTCTTGTTTTGCTCACACAATAGGCGCAACTTCCGGTTTGAATAAATTAGAGTATCGCCTCCTGATTGGTCAATCCCAGACACGCTTCCAGAAAAGGCTGCCGCCTGGGTAGACGGCGAAATCGTGCCTGGCGGTCACTTCTAAATTTTATTGTGAGCTACAGACAAAACGAAAAATTCTGTAATTTCGGGGATAGACAATTGGGTATTATATGAATCGGTAAAGCAGCTTCAGAGGCCAGGCTGGCGGTTCCCTTTAAGTAACCGTCTATTAATTTACAGCTGGGGAAAGATATGCTGATTAATCGCACAAAAAATGAACTAGTTTATAATGTAATATTAACAATCTGACTGGGAGTATTGAATTAGATTCAAGCGTATGCGACGTCTGTGCCGTCGTTGAATAGATTGAACCGCAGGCCACCGGGAAACTCTACAGAAAAACTAAGTACCACACACAGCTGATCATCCCAAAAAACAGTATTAATTTGAAGAACCAATTCCCTCCTAAGCGCAAAAGCTGTAATGTTAAAAAGAAACTATAGGCCGTTTTACACCGTCTCAACCCATCGGCTTATAATAGATCGACCAATGCATAATTACGGCTGGGATGGTTTTCTTCAGCAAAACTAGTTTTCCCTCATTAATCGCTCCCTGGTGTTAGCTGCATATGCATAGCATAATAATTGCCTCCACCTGCATCACAGCAAAACCGGATCAACAGCGACTGAACGATTGAGCGCAACACCCCATTTTACATTGATTTCACTTCATGTTTTTGGGTCTTCATCAATCATGGTTTTGAGGTTTACAAAATATAACGTTATCCATCACTGACATTGTTTATTGAGTAACCGCCAAGACGGCGTTGGATTTATGCAGAAATATATGATAAACTGCACAAAATGCAGTCCACCAGGGGCGGATCTAGGTATTTGAAGATATGAAGAAAAAAAGGGGGGGGGGGGGGACTGGGGGCGGGTTGCTCTCTGAAAACTTGCGACCGAAGGGCGGAGGCGGGTGTGGCTTTCTTCCTCAATAAGGGTCATTTGAAAAATATCTCAATTGTTCTCTTGAATAAGTGAAGGGATGAGTTAAATTCTAGCTTATTATACCATTTATTAAAGAAAGTAATAGCCGAATATCTTATAGATTCGCGGAAGTGATCAGTTCTAGCCTTTGGGATATGTAGTAGCTAGCTTCGCTCCTCTAGTATTATTTAGGGGTGGGCGAATGAGAATTTTTTTCCGAAATCGCATACACGACGAGTGGTTTCTGTGGCCATTTTGGCCGCTGAACACGAATCCGTCGAGTTCATTCACTTCCTAGGTGGTTTTGAACTGGTTCCGTGAACTTTTTCAAAATGGCGACCGAAAAATTGACTTTTTTCGATAATCCATCGCATAACTTCCCCACCATGGCTTGTAATATGACTTTTTATAGGTTTTTGGGGTCGCTGAATTCGAAAAGCAACATAAAACAGCAATATTGTAATTATCCATTTAGGTATGACAAGATTATACCATTTTATCAACAAAAATGAGTTCGTAACGACAACAAAATTCACAGGCACTGATTGTTTTTACCAAACACACGCTGAAAATAGGTTCAAATAGGCAGTAAAATGTCCTACAGTGCATTCATCAATAGGTTCTCGACAGCTTTCGTAGCACTGTCCTCTGGTCGCAAAGCATTCTTGATAGATGTTCTAAGTTCATTCAGGGTGAACCGCTCCATCTTGAATTTGCCATCACTTTTCACGCGTCTCATTTGCCGGATATTTGGGGCAATAGTTTGCCTCAAGTACGAAATTTCCTGTATCCTTTGCTTCTCATTTAGCCCGGATAGGGTATCTAAAGTGTTCGGAGTCACAGGACCACCGTGGTTCATGCAGTTCTGTAGTATTTCCAGCGTTTTGTTAGCCTTCTTCTTTTTCCGCTCTTCTTTTTTCAAGAAGAACATCTTCTTAGCGGCATGCAGAGTGGCAAGAAAGTCGGCCTCTAATTTCTTCACTCTTTTGACCTGCTCTGAGCATCGCGCCCATTTCCAGCTTTTCTTTCGTTCCTCAGAAGATTTCGACTCGAAGTAATGTAAGTAATGGACTACCAGTAGTCCATTACTTACATTATTAGAGCGTTTGGACTGACGTGCTTCCACCACTGGCTTTGATTCGGTGGTCTAGTTTCGAAAATTCCGTCTCGCAACCTAGATTCGTTAAAGGTGCGTACCTCATTGCTTCTGTATCGACTTCATCATCTGAATTAGTGAAGTAATACGTCTTCGCCAGTTGATTCGTTACTGCTTCGACAACTTCTTCTAGAACGGCACATTCGAGCTTATCTCTTCCAGACATGGTGCGTTCCTTTCTCTCCGCTATCAGCTCGCTCAGTTCTTTCTTTTTGCTTTCGAAGAAACTTTTCACTCCCGTCCAGCTCCTCTCTGTGTTTTTCGCGTCACCTCTCTCGTCCAGTCCCAACAGCTCCATCATAGGAAATATCATCTTCTCGCCCATCATTGAATAAATTTCTGAACAGCACGTGAACCAATCATTCTGAATAAACGTGGAGACTGCTAATACCAACCTATTACTGTTGATATCTACGACTGCATCGAAGAAGGCTTGGATTGATTCACGGTGGACTAAATACTCCTGAGCCAGTTCAGCGATTCTGCCAAAACGGTTCGCCTGAAAACCTCTGAAGCCTTTACATTCGAGTCCACTATTCGCCATCCAGGACTTGTATTCGTTGTACAAAGAGACCGAATGTTGTGCATGGCTTGGCGATAGTAACTTTGCGATAGCGATGAGTCCCAATGTGTGTATAGATGAACCAGAGGACATGAACACTTTTTCCCCTGCCGTAACTGAAAGAAGATGGTTCACCCCGATTTTCTGTTCCGTATTTCTGAAGACTTTGTCTATAGCATGATCCACAGCTAGAATGATGTGAGCACAACATTTCAGTGTTTTTCAAGATTCTACTCCGAGGTTCTGAAAAAGAACGTCACAATCTGCAGCTCGGTCTGACATCCAGAAGTTAATTTCACCCTTCAGTTCGTCAACTGTGCTATTGGCCAGAATGGCTAAGCAGGAGATTTTGAATTCATACGCCCTAGCACCATCTTCGCCACTGTGACTAACATTTTCCACGTACCCGGTCGTCAACACTTTTCTGGCTCCCGAGGGTCCCGCTATAGTGATGTGATCTGCTTTAACATCGTAAAGGAGATGGCCGGCTGCTTTGGTAGTGTCGTCTAATCCTACCGTGATTATATTGTCGTCCTTATTCAGGATCTCTGATGCTACATGCCCCAAACTAAGGTAAGGTAAACTAAGGTAAGAAGCATCTTCTACGTAGCGATTGATGGATCTTCGACTTGGGAAAACGTACGTCAAGTCGGAAGACTGCAGGCGAGGGACTTTGGTTCCACTGACTGATGGTTCATCTTCCTCTATTGCAATATCATCCTCTTCATTACTTTCTCCTTCATCAATCTCCGTATCTTCACCATCTCCATCTTCTCCAAATTTCCAGTTTTGGTGGAAAATCATGTTAGCTACTCTGACTATTACTCGAGAAATCTTCCTTTGGCGACGTTCTTGTCTCAGCCAAACACTGTACCACACAGCGCATTACATTTGCATTCAAGCTTCTCCTTCCATTTTGAATTTTCACTTGTGGAAATGAAATATCCTCATTAGTTTCATGCTCATGGCTTTGCTCTCCTTTTGAAGGACGGAGTTGACGGTCACCAACGTCTTGCTCTGACATCGTTTGTCTTTCAAAACAGGTATCATTGTCCCACTCGATTGGACTACCCAACACATCACGCATCTCTGCTTCATCTAGTTTCTTCTGCTCTGTTACTTTACTCTCTGTTGCTTTCCTTTTCTTCTCAGCAGAATGTTGACGAGTTTCCTTCCGTTTTTTCTGTTTCACCCAATCTTTTGGCACCGTGTTTGTACACACAGCTTTATACAAACCAAAACAGTTATCCATGTAGAAATCGTCATCTTCTTTTGTCATGCTTACACCAAATACATTCTCCACTTCTCTCTGATAAGATTGATCATCAGTTCGGATGTTGTATGCATGGGTAGTGAGGTACTTATTGAAGTCACTAGCATTTTTGTACAATTCGTCACTTTTTGTCTTTGTCTTGCAACGCTCTGTTTTCCTGAGTTCATTGAAACGTTGATAGTCCTCCTTCATTTTCTTCGCTACCGATTTTTCATGCATCGGATATACGTTCTTATTTATCTCAGTAATTTCAGTAACTCAGTAATTTCTGCATAACTTTCACCGAATAGTTCTTTTCTAGTATCATAGCGTGATTTTCTCTCGGCCGTCGTGATCAGTCAGTACCTCGAAGTACACGAGATAAACAGATGATCAGATATTGTGGTATTGTAGTGAAGAGAAGGGAGCTCACATTCCCAGACGGAGATGACACAAGTGTCAACACGACATATTACGATGGTACGCGTCCTTCCACCTCCGCAGCAATCAGTCGAGTGACGACCGCGTGCACAGTCAGATGTTTATACTTGGTTCGAACATAGTTGCTAGGAGACATGTGCAGCATAGCAATGGCTGGCGTATGTCAAGGTCACTATACTACAGTATTCTCAACTTTGGGTCTCTTACTAAAGATGAAAACAAGCCAAATTCATCAAACATTTTCCATTTGAAAACTCTATATCATATCACATCACCTCCAAACCGCTTAATTTGTTTTTTTCCGAAATCAGCGACCCCAAAACCTATAAAAAGACATATTACAAGCCATGGTGGGGAAATTATCTGATGGATTATCGAAAAAAGTCCATTTATCGGCCACCATTTTGAAAAAGTCCACGGAACCAGTTCAAGACCACCTCGGAGGTGAAAAAACTTGACGGATTCGTGTTCAGCGGCCAAAATGGCCACAGAAACCACTCGTCCTGAAAAAAAGTTGTCATTCGCCCACCCCTAATATTATTATGACTGTGTATGCTAGACCTCGTAACAAATAACGATTGAACAGGTTCCGGTAATATACCCTGGTATTGCTTAAACATTAATAAAACAACACTATATTCATACAATTTCGTCAAAGGTAAAATATTAATTTCTTTAAAAAGATTTTCCGTGTGAGAATACTTGTTAACACCTGTAATTATACGAACCGCCCTTTTCTGCAAAATGGATGGATGTAAATAGGACTGATAGGCCCCACCCCAAGCTTCTTGGGCGTACAAAAGATATGGATAAACAAATGAAAAATAAAGACTACGCAATATATCACTGGTAAACACCTTCCTAGCCCGAGTAATTACCCCTAACCCCCTTGCAATCTTGCCTTTAATGTATTGTAGATGTTCTTTCCAGAGCAGGCAACTATCGAGTTGAACCCCTAAAAACTTTATGCATGAGACCTGGTCAATAGCATGACCCGAAATTTGTACTTTGGATAAAAGAGACATTTTTTTACGAGGGGATTTAAAGATGATAAATTTAGTTTTGCTAAGATTAAGCGTTAATTAATTAACCTGGAGCCAATGCTTAATTTTGTCCAAATTTTTTCAATGTCATTCTCCGTAATAAAAAAGTTTGAATCGTCTGCAAATAGTATACTAAACAGTTTGCTACTCAGAGATGCTAAGTCATTTATGTAAACGAGGAATAAAAGTGGTCCAAGAACAGAGCCTTGCGGGATTCCGCAGTTTATATTTAATTTCTCGGAGTTATCCCCATCGTATTCAACATATTGTTCCCTGTCAAAAAGGTAACTTTTAAACCAGTCTAATGCAATACCTCTGACACCGTATCTTTCTAATTTAAAAAATAAGATATTGTGATTAACAGTATCAAATGCGTCAGAAAAATCTAAGGAAATCCCGATTGCCGATTCCCCCCTATCTAAGGCAGATGATATTTTATCAACTAGTAGTATCAAAGCCAAAGTCGTTGAATGTTTGGGTCTGAAACCAAACTGGTGGTCATGTAACAAACGGTGTTTGTTTATAAAATTCAGTAGCCTATTATACATTACCTTTTCAAATATCTTTGAAATAGTAGGAAGGACTGATACGGGTCTATAATTGGTAAACATCTTCGTATCCCCTGCCTTAAATATTGGAATCGCTTTCGCAATTTTTAATTCGTTGGGGAAGTAGCCTTGGGAGAATGATAGATTGATAACATGATGCAACGGTTCAGTCAGATGAGGAATGATATTTTTGATAATTTTCGGACCAATGGAATTCCCAAAAAGAGTGTGGGAATTTACCTTATCGAAAAAGGCCAATGGTGTATCATTCGTGTTAGGAATGTTTTTACTTAGGGTGCTTCCAATATTTACGAAGAATTGGTTATATCCATTGGTAATGTCTCTTCGATCCGAGATAAGGCAGTCATTTTTTATAAAAGTAGTTTGCTTTTTAATGCACTTATTACGATTAATTACTTCCTTAATCGTTTTCCAGGTTTTAAATAGATTTCCCTGCTTTGTTTTAATTTAATTCTGGTACTGAAGTTTCTCTGCTTCTCTAAGTGTATGTAGTAGTTTATTTTTATACATTTTATATTCCTTTGCATATAATTCGTTTTTAAGTGATCGACTTCGAAGATAGAGTTTATTTTTCCGTTTAATTGAGTTCTTTAACCCATTAGTCAGCCTGGGTTTTCTACTTTTGTATTTGGATAAAGAGGATACCAGTGGAAAGCAGGACTCATAGTGTTGACATAAAGTGCTATGGAGTTTCGTAAATGCATCTTGAGTATTAGTCTCTTCTAATGTGTCCTGCCAATTTTGCATCGCGATAATTCTTACAAACCCAGATATATTTTTTCTACTGAAGTTTTTTTATCTCGGTACAACCTGCTTGTTCGCCACTTCTCGGCAGTATTTTGAAATAAGAAATATTGGGAAATGATCTGTTATATTTACCCATCCCTCCCAACCGAATGTTGAGCCGCCCCTCCTACCCGAATGTTGACCCACCCCTCCCACCCGAACGTTAACCCCTCCCCTCCTCCCACCCGAATGTCGACCCACCCCTCCCACCCTAATGTTGAGCCATCCCTCCCCACCACCCCATTCGCCACTTGAAGAGTACCAATTCTTAATAACGCATATGCCGGAGGTCTGTGATAAGACAAAAAAAACTACACGTAAACATAAAAGATAATTTTTTTTAATGATATAGGGCAGTCAGTAAATTACCAGGCATCACTTGAACATACATTTGATGTCTACACATGTAATATCGCAGTAACAATTACATTCAATTTCACCGTTTTACGATGCATCACAATATAATATTAATATTGTCTTTGCTTAGAGCAGTTTATATTCGATTAGAAACGCGTCCATAAAAACAAAAATGTGGTAGTCCATCTAATAAAAATAAAGTTATTACAGCATATAATATACATATAAAGCGACTACTTCATAGACGAAGCTGCACTGCGAAGCATGATACATTACTCTTGTCAAAATGACGGCGTTATACACAATACCTACGTGTGGGTAACGAAACAGATTGATACAAAATAACTAACAAATTACCCAAGATAGTACAAGCACCATACATAAAGCAAATCCAGAGCAACTTCCATCAATGTTTGTCAGGTAATCTAGTCGTTCTAAGGTATCAAGGGATTTTGCAGACCCAAAAGGGTAAGTATTCGTCAGGGCTGTGAGGGTAGAAACCAAGGCATTTCTTAGGTCCCCGAGGGTAGATACCAAAGTATTTGTTAGACCCATGAGGGTAGAAACCAAAGTATTTACGTTCGTGAGGGTAGAAACCAAAGTCTTTGTCACGTCCGTAGGGGTAGATACCATTGTATTTGTTAGGTCCATGAGGGTAGATACTTAACTGTTTGTTACGTCCGTGAGGGTAGATACAAAAGTATTTGTTACACCCATGAATAACATTTGGGCCCCATAGCTTTAACATGAGTCGGATACCAACACGTTCCTAATCCAGTCGTCGGTATATTCAAATGTGAAGTATTCGTTGCATTATCATAAATAAATAGGCGAAACCTTTAAATTAACACGTGCGTTCACAGACATAAACCATTTTTACTTTTAAAGCCACACTGTAGCTTCCCTAGTCTATCATAGGATACTTCATAGTATTGGCTTTGTGCGTTCCATAATACAAGCTTCAATGATCATTCAGCCCAGTGCCTCGCGCGATGAAATGCCCTTCAAATGACCTCCATGTCAGTTGGCATAACGATAAACTCACATGAGCCATAAAGAACCCTACCAATGATGTAATAATAATAATAACATGACCTCGCGTGGAGACAATTTGCTCCCGCAAAATCGCACGAGTAAACCTACTGAAAAAAGCAAGCCATCAAACAGAGTTCGTCACATGGCCTCCAGTCGTCATAGCAACCGTCAAGGTCAATAGTTGACACCAACACTGAGAACTCGGGGTGCCCCAGACGATCAGTTGGTTGGTTGTATATTCAGGATACTTTAACCACTTTGGATCATACCGCGTCAATGGGATTAAGTAGGGAAGAGCGGAGCCATGTCCCCGGGGGTAACCCCCCACTCTTTGCGAAGAAGGACATGGGTCCTTTATCCTGCGACCACACAGACATGGCCACCAACTGAGCTATCAGGCTGGCCCTCTCCAGACGGTCAGACCCAACGGTTTGACACTCAGGGTGAGTGGGATAAACCAATAGGTCCCAAGCTGGAGACCTAATCAATAAATTACCTCTGGTGCGCTGCAATATGGACGTCTGAACCTTTCCTTCATTACATGCATAAGACATATGAAAATATTGACAATAATAGCAAAATTACCAACATTTGCAAATTGTAGCGTGCAATTTTTCGTCATCATCACAATCAATCTTTTCATCATCATCATCACAATCAATCTTTTCATCATCATCACAATCAATCTTTTCATCATCATCACAATCAATCTTTTCATCATCATCATCATTATCACAATCAATCTTTTCATAATAATCATCATCATCATCACAATCAATCTTTTTTTGATAATAGAATGCCGACAAGGTGAGTGAGTACCGACTGACTAGCGTGGGTTCAGCTAGGGGCAAGGCGGACCCCATCAGCTGGCCCAGGGTAGAAGAGCCTGACGCTGGCGGACCCCATCAGCTGGCCCAGGGGTAGAAGAGTCTGAGGCTGGCGGTCCCCATCAGCTGGCCCAAGGGGTAGAAGAGTCTGAGGCTGGCGGACCCCATCAGC
The DNA here is from genome assembly GCA_964019135.1 of Arenicola marina. NCBI lineage: Eukaryota > Metazoa > Annelida > Polychaeta > Arenicolidae > Arenicola > Arenicola marina. The sequence continues at coordinate 28,974,866 of OZ025264.1, read as the reverse complement.
TGGCCCAGGGGTAGAAGAGTCTGAGGCTGGCGGACCCCATCAGCTGGCCCAGGGGTAGAAGAGCCTGAGGCTAGTGCTGACCCAATCAGCTGGCCCAGGGTAGAAGAGCCTGAGGCTAGTGCGAACCACATCATCTGGCCCAGGGGTAGAAGAGCCTGAGGCTGGCGGACCCCATCAGCTGGCCCAAGGTAGAAGAGCCTGAGGCTAGTGCTGACCCCATCAGCTGGCCCAGGGGTAAAAGAGCCTGAGGCTGGCGGACCCCATCAGCTGGCCCAAGGTAGAAGAGCCTGAGGCTAGTGCTGACCCCATCAGCTGGCCCAGGGTAGAAGAGTCTGAGGCTGGCGGACCCCATCAGCTGGCCCAGGGGTAGAAGAGCCTGAGGCTGGCGGACCCCATCAGCTGGCCCAGGGGTAGAAGAGCCTGAAGCTGGTGGACCCCATCAGCTGGCCCAGGGGTAGAAGAGCCTGAGGCTAGTGCTGACCCCATCAGCTGGCCCAGGGGTAGAAGAGTCTGAAGCTGGCGGACCCCATCAGCTGGCCCAGGGGTAGAAGAGCCTGAGGCTGGCGGACCCCATCAGCTGGCCCAGGGGTAGAAGAGTCTGAGGCTGGCGGTCCCCATCAGCTGGCCCAGGGGTAGAAGAGCCTGAGGCTAGTGCGGATCCCATCAGCTGGCCCAGGGGTAGAAGAGCCTGAGGCTGGCGGTCCCCATCAGCTGGCCCAGGGTAGAAGAGCCTGAGGCTAGTGCTGACCCCATCAGCTGGCCCAGGGGTAAAAGAGTCTGAGGCTGGCGGACCCTATCAGCTGGCCCAGGGGTAGAAGAGCCTGAGGCTAGTGCTGACCCCATCATCTGGCCCAGGGGTAGAAGAGTCTGAAACTGGCGGACCCCATCAGCTGGCCCAGGGGTAGAAGAGCCTGAGGCTAGTGCTGACCCCATCAGCTGGCCCAGGGGTAGAAGAGTCTGAAACTGGCGGACCCCATCAGCTGGCCCAGGGGTAGAAGAGCCTGAGGCTGGCGGACCCCATCAGCTGGCCCAGGGGTAGAAGAGCCTGAGGCTAGTGCTGACCCCATCAGCTGGCCCAGGGGTAGAAGAGTCTGAAACTGGCGGACCCCATCAGCTGGCAAAGGGGTAGAAGAGCCTGAGGCTAGTGCTGACCCCATCAGCTGGCCCAGGGGTAGAAGAGTCTGAGGCTGGCGGACCCCATCAGCTGGCCCAGGGATAGAAGAGCCTGAGGCTAGTGCTGACCCAATCAGCTGGCCCAGGGGTAGAAGCGTCTGAGGCTAGCGGACCCCATCAGCTGGCCCAGGGGTAGAAGAGCCTGAGGCTGGCGGACCCCATCAGCTGGCCCAGGGGTAGAAGAGTCTGAGGCTGGCGGACCCCATCAGCTGGCCCAGGGGTAGAAGAGCCTAAGGCTGGCGGTCCCCATCAGCTGGCCCAGGGGTAGAAGAGCCTGAGGCTGGCGGACCCCATCAGCTGGCCCCGGGATAGAAGAGCCTGAGGCTGGCGGTCCCCATCAGCTGGCCCAGGGTAGAAGAGCCTGAGGCTGGCGGACCCCATCAGCTGGCCCAGGGGTAGAAGAGTCTGAGGCTGGCGGACCCCATCAGCTGGCCCAGGGGTAGAAGAGCCTAAGGCTGGCGGTCTCCATCAGCTGGCCCAGGGGTAGAAGAGCCTGAGGCTGGCGGACCCCATCAGCTGGCCCAGGGGTAGAAGAGCCTGTGGCTGGTGGACCCCATCAGCTGGCCCAGGGGTAGAAGAGTCTGAAGCTGGCGGACCCCATCAGCTGGCCCAGGGGTAGAAGAGCCTGAGGCTAGTGCTGACCTCATCAGCTGGCCCAGGGGTAGAAGAGCCTGAGGCTGGCGGACCCCATCAGCTGGCCCAGGGATAGAAGAGCCTGAGGCTAGTGCTGACCCAATCAGCTGGCCCAGGGGTAGAAGCGTCTGAGGCTAGCGGACCCCATCAGCTGGCCCAGGGGTAGAAGGGCCTGAGTCTAGTGCGGACCCCATCAGCTGGCCCAGGGGTAGAAGAGCCTGAGGCTGGTGCGGTCCGGGTGGTCGGCCACCATGCGGTCGTGCTGGCTGGGCTCGAGGCGCGGGTCTTTGGTGCCGTACATATCCTGGTAGTCGGTCAGCGTGACGCCCAGGGCGCTGAGCGGCGAGTTGAGGATCAGGTTGGGGAAGGCCTTGTAGAAGACCTTGGCGTTGTGGCCGCGCGTCGTGTGGATGTGGCCCAGGCCGCGCTGGGCCAGGGCCGACATAGCCTGCACCGCGCGACGCACGTTGGGGGACTGGCGCTGGAACTTGCGGCAGATCGTCCGGCAGTTGACGAATGGTCCCGGATGGAGGAGAACCTGCTTCTCCAGCAGCGTCGTCGGCACCTCGCCCAGGGACCCGGATGTGGGTGACGACACGGCCGATCCGGTCTCCCCCGCCCCGTCCCCCTCGCCCTCCTCCTCCTCCTCCCCCGCCATTGGCGCATTCTCCGCCAACAGGGGGAGCTCGCCGCTGTCGCTGATATCGCTGTCGCCTTCGCTCTGAAACGATCCGTGTGTCCATATTAACTTTCGAGCTCCATCTTTGGGGTGTCGTTAATGGTTATTTTCACTTACGTTAATATGGTTAATGTTAATTATCATAGAACTGACATTAGAGTGATCTAATACAGACACAGAATGGCGCACCCGTTTATCTGACCAACGATACAACATTGACATATTTAACACGCCTATTGTACAGAAAGAATCCGCCACGTACCCGCTTTCTTTTGTCACATGTGGCCGCCAGGTCTATTTTGACACATGTAGCCGCCATGTTTTTTTTTGAAACATGCGGCTGCAATGTTTATTTTGTCACATGTGACCGCCACGTTTCCTTAGACAACATGTGGCCGCCATGTTTCTTGTGTCATATGTGGCCGCAATGTTTACTTTGTCACATGTGGCAGCCATGTTTGTTAGGACACATGCGGCAGCCATGATTCCTTTGTCATCTGTGGCCGCCATGTTTCTTTTGACAGATGTGGCCGGCATGTTTCTTTTGTTACATGTGGCCCCCATGTTTAATTTGTCACATTTGGCCGCCATGTTTCTTTTGTTACATGTGGCCGCCATGTTTATACTTGGACACATGGGGCCGCCATGTTTCTTTAGTCACATATGGCCGCCATGTTTATTTTGTCGCATTTTGCCGCCATGTTTCTTTTGTCACATGTGGCCATGTTTATATTTTGACACATGTGGCCGCCATGTTTCTTTTGTCACATGGGGCCGCCATGTTTCGTTTGTCACATGTGGCCACCATGTTTCTTTTGTTACATGTGGCCGCCATGTTTATATTTTGACACATGGGGCCGCCATGTTTCCTTAGTCACATGTGGCGGCCATGTTTGGCTCTGTCACATAGGATCACCGTGTTTTGTTTGACTCTCACCTCATCTCTGTCATCTTCAGAACCTCGTTCTGTGCCCTCTTCCGGTTCCAGCTTGACTACGTCATCGTGCTCACTCTGAATTATACAATGGCGTGAAAAATTAGTGAAATATAAGGAAAAGAAAACTACAAACAATAACCATCGGGATCGTCAGAGCCAAGATCACAACATGCGTGACACATGACATTTAAATGTTAAAGGGAACCGCAAGTCTGGCCTCTAACGTTGATTTACCGATTCATATATTACCCAATTGTCTATCCTCCAAATTACAGAATTTTTCGTCCTGTCTATAGCTCACAATAAAATTTAGAAGTGACCGCCGGGCACGTTTATGCCGCCTACCCAGGCGGCAGCCTTATTTGGAGGTGTGTCCGGATTGACCAATCAGGAGGCGATACTCTAATTTATTCAAACCGGAAGTTGCGCCTATTGTGTGAGCAAAACAAGAGCGCGTGCTCATCGCTAATAAAAATAGCTGCGATTCTAACTCCAATCATGGCATTGTTGCGGAGTCAATCGTCGCAAGACGTATATCAATTTGTTTGAATGGTACTTTTCCATGAAACACTAAGATCACGGTCTACTGCGCGGCTTGGAACTGCCGCTGTTCATCTGTAAATCGCGGCCCTGATCTCTCTCTCCGCGAGTGATAACATAAAGCGGTGCCACATGAATAGTCACAATACGCGTCACTGCTCCCGACAAAATGGCGCTCTGCTTGACATTGCTGGGGGCGGGTTGCCTTAATTTTTTTCTCCTTACCAGTGGGCCGAAACGAAGCGTTAGCACTCGCCAACTGGTTTTTATGATGTAAGCTTTCGGTGCAGATCGCAATTAAATTAGGTTGGACACCCGCTTTAAATACTATAATATATCGGGCGAAAAACGATAACACGGAATGAGACCGGGACAGAACGGTTTCCATCAGTTTCTCAGCTCAGCATCAAATCTTTGGCGGGGCCGGCGCGACAGCTCAGTGGGCTAGAGCGCTCGCAATGAGTGATCTGGTCACCTGAGAGCCTTACGGCACGTGGGTCGGTGGTTCCAGCCCTGCTGTGGCCATGTCTGTGTGGTCGCAGGATAAAGATCCCATGTCTTTCTTCGTAAAGAGTAGGGGCTTACCCCCGGAGACATGGCTCCACTCTCCCTTCCTTCTCCCATTAGGGCGATATGAACAAAAGTGATTAAAGCGTCCTAAATAAACAACCAACCAAATCTTTGGCCGTGGATTACCAGGTGAGTTACCACTGACGCTGGTGGGGAAGGCAACCTGGGGCATTAATACAGACAGGCCAGGGTAGAGAGAACCCAACAAACCAACCTGACTAGAATCATTTAACGATAACTGGTTGTTTGGTCGTCCGGAGCTTCTCAGCAGCTGAACACCGTAAAACACCGTTGTAAGCACTGTCAAGGAAAGTTAATCTGCAATATGTCTGCACACCCACAAGGTGAAATTCCGCCATAACATGTTGGAATAACAAGTGAGCAACAACAGACACAGTAGACCTTCTCTAAGTCGTCATTATACTTCACATTTAATAGGAAATAATCGTGAGTGAATAAAACTTAAATGTATCTGACATCTAAATGTATATTATAATGAAATATACATAAAAATTATGTTCAATTACAAGACATTGTGTCATTTTCTTCATGGATTAGCGACGTCTTTTACATTAATCGATCAAATCAGGGTCATGTATTGTTGATATTTGCCTACTTTGGAGAGACTAAAATGAACTTCTTGCGCCCAAATATTATTAACACAGTTCCACAGTATGAGTTACGAGCGATTGTCAATGACAAAGGATATATTTTGGTTGTGCCCTTCCGTTTTATTTCCGCCTGCGGAAACAGTTCTCGTAGCGCCCTGTTACACTGGGGCCCCCAGTTAATGACCTCAGGTCGCTGGAATCGCTGGGCCAGGGCGTATAACACATCGACCCTGGGTACCACGTCCGCCTCACCGCCTGTGTACTGAACCACCTCTGTAACGGGGACAGAAAACAGTTGTGGGCCTCATAAAAACTCACATTGGCAGTACTGCCTGGTTCCTGGTCACAATTAAAGGCCCAATTACAGCTTATGTTAACAGTACTGCCTGGTCCCTGGTCACAGTTGAAGGCCCAATTACAGCTCGTATTGACATTACTGCCTGGTTTCTGGTTACAGCTAAAGGTCGAATTACAGCTCATATTGACATTACTGCCTGGTTCCTGGTCACAGTTAAAGGTCCAATTACAGTTCATATTGACAGTAATGCCTGGTTCCTGGTTACAGCTAAAGGTCCAATTACAGCTCATATTGACATTACTGCCTGGTTCCTGATCACAGTTAAAGGTTCAATTACAGTTCATATTGACAGTAATGCCTGGTTCCTGGTTACAGCTAAAGGTCCAATTACAGCTCATATTGACATTACTGCCTGGTTCCTGATCACAGTTAAAGGCTCAATTACAGCTCTTATTGACATTACTGCCTGGTTCCTGGTCAGTTGAAGGTCCAATTACAGCTCATATTGACAGTACTGCCTGGTTCCTGGTCACAACTAAAAAAAGGCACAGTTACAGCTCTTATTGGCATTACTGCCTGGTTCCTAGTCACAGTTAAAGGCCCAATTACGGCTCATATTGACATTACTGCCTGGTCCCTGGTCATAGTTAAATGTCCCTTTACAGCTCATATTGACATCACTGTCTGGTTCCTGGTCACAGTGAAAGGCCCAATTACAGCTCTTATTGACATTACTGCCTGGTTCCTGGTCAGTTGAAGGTCCAATTACAGCTCGTATTGACATTACTGCCTGGTTCCTAGTCACAGTTAAAGGTCCAATTACAGCTGATATTGACATTACTGCCTGGTTCCTAGTCACAGTTAAAGGTCCAATTACAGCTCATATTGACATTACTGCCTGGTTCCTGGTCAGAAAAAGGTCCAACTACAGCTCTTATTGACATTACTGCCTGGTTCCTGGTCAGTTGAAGGTCCAATTACAGCTCGTATTGACATTACTGCCTGGTTCCTTGTCACAGTTAAAGTCCAATTACAGCTGATAATGACATTACTGCCTGGTTCCTAGTCACAGTTAAAGGTCCAATTACAGCTCATATTGACATTACTGCCTGGTTCCTGGTCAGAAAAAGGTCCAATTACAGCTCTTATTGACATTACTGCCTGGTTCCTGGTCACAGCTAAAGGTCCTATTACGGCTCATATTGACATTACTGCCTGGTTCCTGGTCATAGTTAAATGTCCAATTACAGCTCATATTGACATTACTGCCTGGTTCCTGGTCACAGTTAAAGGTCCAATTACAGCTCTTATTGACATTACTGCCTGGTTCCTGGTCAGAAAAAGGTCCAATTACAGCTCTTATTGACATTACTGCTTGGTTCCTGGTCACAGCTAAAGGTCCTATTACGGCTCATATTGACATTACTGCCTGGTTCCTGGTCATAGTTAAATGTCCAATTACAGCTCATATTGACATTACTGCCTGGTTCCTGGTCATAGTTTAAGGCCTAATTACGTATCATGCGGGTGACCCCGGTATTACCTGGCAGCATGGAGAAGATATGTTCAGTCTGCCCCGAGACTGAGGGGGTGGCGTCTTCCCCCGCCTCGCCCACCCCCTCCCCCTCCTCGCCCGGACCGCCCCGCTCCACCGGCACCATCAGCTCCACGCCACTGTACAGCAGTCTGAGACACGGCTAAGAAAAGACGCCAGACACACATGACCGTAAACCCCTGCATGTGAGTCACACCCGAAATATAAGACCACTGGAGCCTAGCAATACTCGCGGGGAAAAAAACAAGCCGCGACTTACACGGCGGAAAATACGGGAACCGATTTTTTCACATCACTGTAGTCTTATTTTAACGGGAACCTTTCTGCCGGGGAAGGGATATGGTTAAGGGCTTTGGTAAGAAGAAAGATCCCAAAGCTTTCAAACAGTAGGTTACTTAAAATTGGGAGCCAAAATCGGGGTGAACCGCAGAGGGAAGCTTCGGGTGGAGAGGGGGGGTGGCAAGGTCCCTGGGGGCAAATATCGTTGCACCCCCCCCACCCACCCCAGCGTATCATTACAGGCATTACAGGCACTGGTATCCTTACAGGCATTGAGCCCACGTTACAGTAAACGACACGTAAAAAAAAAAAATTCGAAGAAGTGAAAACATTTATTATAAGATCGTTATAGTAAGGATACTGCTTGGTGAAACCCATTCTGGATATGGTGGCATCCTTGAAGACTTTGCGGACGGCTTTATTGCACACGACCTTGAGGTTGGCAACGTCACGCTGTTCTGGGATCCGGCCGACCAGCGCCAACAAGACGTCACTCTGAGAAACTCGCGACTCCACGGACACCTTTAGAATATCTGTAACAACATAACAAGACATTCTGAGACTCGCGACTCCACGGACACCTTCAGAATACCTGTAACAACATAACAAGACATTCTGAGAAACTCGCGACTCCATGGACACCTTCAGAATGTCTGTAACAACAGAACACATCACTCTGAAACATGAGATACCTTCAGAATGTCTGTAACAACATAACACATCACTCTGAAACACGAGATACCTTCAGAATGTCTGTAACAACATAACACATCACTCTGAAACACGAGATACCTTCAGAATATCTGTAACAACATAACACATCACTTTAAAACACGAGATACCTTCAAGAATGTCTGTAACAACATAACACATCACTCTGAAACACGAGATACCTTCAGAATATCTGTAACAACATAACAACACACTCTCAGAGACCCGCGACTCCACGGACACCTTCACAATCTTGTAACAACATAACACACACACGAGACACCTTCAAAATATCTGAAATAAGAAAGTGGGAACAACGCAAAGCGGTAATATATTTTACATACGCGCCAGGGCTCAATCACGGGCCTGTACGGTACCTTATTATTACACGCCATCGCCCGATCTTACCTGTGAGCGCCTCCTCCAACAGGCAACCCAGAACGGCCTCCGTGTCCGTGTAGCCAGTCTCAGCCTCCAGGATAGAATTGAAATAGGCCACCTCATCTGAAAATGGTGACAGTAGAGTGCTTTTCTTTGTAGGCGAAACAGAGGCATGATCGAATTTCAATTTTATTTTATCGACGAAATTAAATGGAGCCTAAAGCAGGTTTGGTGTACACAATGGAAAAACTGGGACGAGGACCCTCGCGGGACAACGAATTATGAATGGATAAAACATGCTCCAGATTGTATGCCCGGGCCCGGATTCGAACCCAGGACCTAGATATGCGGTGTAGTGCGCTAACCACTACACCAGGGAGGCCACCTTTTTTTTTGTTGAAGATCGGGTAATTACAGGTCTTCCGATTCAGATATGACTTATAAATTGAAGAGCGCACGTAGCTTTGAAAATCCGCAAATATGGCAAATACCGTAGAAATATAGATTGAGACTTCTCTGCTAACCTTGGTGTTGACTTGAATTCCACTGGCCAGTGAGCCCTAGCAAGGTCGTGGTCCCTTTGCCTCTGCCCCTGCCCCTCCCTCTGCCCCGCCCCCTCCCCCGGCCTCTGCCCCGCCCCCGCCCGGGCAGAGCACTCCCTCCCTGCGTCCCGGCGGCGGAGGCCTTACCCCCCTGGGAGGCCGGTCCGGGGCCCGAGGGGGGCTGCGACCCTGGGGCCGCCGACCCCCCGACTCCGTTCTCCGTAGGACTCTGCATGCTGGACATGGCCTCGTGGTACTTGGTGACGGAGGCGTCTCCCCCCGCCCCCGTCCCCCCAGCCCCCCCGGCGTCCGACACGGCGCTGGAGCTGCTGCGCCGGTAGCGCTTATATCCGGTCAAGGCCGGAAGCCGGAAGTCGTTACTGCAGCCGAACGCCGCCGCCCACTTTTCGATCGCTTCCGGATTGGTCCAGGGCTTCTCCAGGTTGGCGACCGTCTCGGAGTGGGCGAGCGAGTGGAAGTGCTCCTGGAACTCGTCCTCCTCGCTGCACTTGTACATGCAGACCTGGCAGTAGAAGAACTCGTCGCCGCGGATGGCGATGGTCGAGGCGTACTTGCCGAATTCCGACTGCAGCTGCTCCTTAGAGTAGGCGCTGAAGCCCGCCGGGATGACTGACAGTTTGGGCGCCCCGCCCCCCGGCGTTCCGGGGCCGGACGCCATCCCGATATTGCTGCTGTTAACAGTGGTGGTTGGATTTCGCAGGTGAGCGATACCGGGGAGATCCAACCTCCCGTTGCCGTATTGGAACCCCGAGCGGATCCGGCCTCTCTCATCCTGGGGTTCCGGCTTTACATCCTCCACGCCCATGGGTTCCGGAGCGCCGGGCGGAGAGGTGTCCGGCACCCCCTGGATCCCGTGCATTCCCAGCATGCTCTGAAGGGCGGGGAACGCGGCCTGGGCCGGGGTCATTGTGGACGTCATACCAGACGTCATGCTACACGTCATATTTGACGTCATGTCGTGCGTCATATTTGACGTCATAGTTGACGTCATGCCGGGTGACATATTTGACGTCATGGTTGACATCATGCCGTGCGTCATGTTTGACGTCACGTTTGACGTCACGCCGGACGTCATACCCGCCATGCTAAGAGGCAGCTGTTCCAGGGTGGCGGCTGTCATGGCGGCGCCACCCTCACCCAGGGGCGCGGCGTCCCGCTGGGTCATAATGTGGTACACCGACACGGCCGTCTGCAGGTCCGGCTGGCCCGATCCGGGAAACACCGCTCGGGATTGCTCGGAGACAGCCGCCCTCGGGAAGGACTCTGTGGACGCCATCCCGCTCCCGTCGTCGCGGTGAGCAAGGTTCATGTGGATCTTGTGGTCCTCCTCAGTGCCGAATTTTAGCTGGCACCTGCAGCACGGACAGGCATTTCAACATGTGATCTATAGTTCTAAGCATAAATACAGTCCCATTTGAAACACTTTAATGTGCGGTTGGTAATCAATCCCTTTATAAAGCACATAGGTGCAGATTTATTCCATTAGATTTACTGATAAAATAACTTTTTCATGTGCTATGGATAAGAGGAAACAGTTGAGGAAATAATTCAGACAAACATAAATTTAAGATGGCTTTCTTAAGTCAATGATATTAATTTAGAAAAAAAAAACATCCCAACAGAGCAAGGACTTTGGACAAAATCTCAGGGTAATCGATTTTAATATTAAAAGAGCAGTGACTGGCCCATGTACATGATTTATCAATGACCAAATCTAGCCTAAGAAGTTAATTCCCAAAAGAAAATGTACCAGATATGGAGAACATTATACAAGAAGTGGAGGCATAGGCTTTCCGCCAGCATAACAGTACAAAAGCTTTTCTGACTGGTTTGTTATAAAATTGTGCCAAAATAATTATTTAGTCTTGAGTGGAATGATATTTTATCAGAGAACAGTTCTTCTTGCTCTCATTGCTAACGCAACTATAACAGGTCTTTCCACCCCTCTCAATATCATAACAAAATAACATCCCTTTCATAAACAGTTTGATCTATTATTCAATTACATAATGACAGCATGCATGGAGTAGAAAGAAGAATAAAACTTACACAGAACAAGAGACTAGGACTGGGTTTTCACTTAGGTGAAAAGTATTGACGTGAGTCACAAAGGTTTCCTTGCAGGTCAGAATGGTTGGAAGACTGGTACACAACTTGCATTTGTATAAGATTTCAGCATATTTCAGCACTCTGTTGAACTCAGACTCTAACAGAGACACACTGAGCCTCTCCATAGCACCCGTAGAGTAAACAGGGCCATCAAAGGACATGGCAGCAAACTAAGACATGTCGATTCTCATATCCCTGTCAATATAAAAAATTCTTACCATTAATAATAATATTATTTCTGTTGGCTTAAAGATAGGTATTTGATTAAACCACCCTTACTTGGAACTATTTATACATAGAACTATTGCTACATTGGTTTCAATATTCATAACATATCTGTAGATTTGCACAGGATGACAACGACTTTGTTCCTGTTAAAATACAGTCTACTTTTACACTAATAGTTGAAGCACTGGCACTGTGACTACCAGGACATAAGTTGGATGACCTCTTTGAAGCAGGAAGGAATACAGTAGGTGTCAGTATAAGTGGCTACAGGGTAGTCTTGGGAGGCAGTAAAGGACTAATACAGTAACATAATAATATATCAAGCAGAAGTACATAAACATTTCTCAAGAAAAATCTTCCTTATACTGTTAATCAGACCTAATTATTAAAAGCATGTTAGAAAAAGACCCAACAGACCAAAATCAAAATGAATAGGCATAAACAATATTAAAGAGATGGTAATGATGTAATAATTAGTTGCAAGTTAAATAAAGTGGTTAAAGGAGGTAGGAGTAGAACTGCTTGGGCTAATTGAAGCTTTTAGACCACCATTAACTGCCATGCATGGAACACTGTTACATGCTAGAGCCCTTTTATTATGCTATATGCAATTCCATTAATCTGACTAACTGTTAAGATGCTGGCGTAATAGTTACATCTTGTCCCGTCTAACTGATATTCATAGAACTTATAAACTAAAGAAAGAACCTATTTAACTAGCAATGATAATTAACTTTCCTTAATAATTGTATTTATAACTACTTATAAGATAAAATTTGAATGCATATATACTAATTAAATATGTGATGCTTGATATGATTAATTTGAAATTTTTATATTAGCAATAAACCAGAATCAACAATTATAACTATAGGTATAAAAGGCGAGAGAGGAGAGAGGTGCCAGGTAACTCCTATAAGAGGGGGCTGACAACACTCAACACTGTGATATCTGGATGTCATACAAGTTGTTTCTAGCCCCTCTCCCCACCCCCACCTATGATTGGTGTTCCAGTGGCCTAATATTAATAAACTTGAATTAATCTAATGAAACTAATGTCATGACATGCTTACAGCAATCCACACAATTTCAGGCTGCCTTTCTAACCTTCTATCCTGCAGACTTGATATTCAGAAGTCATGTTTATGCATTGACATGCTGATAAGGTGATAACTGTGACAGTTAGTGAGTTTCACCGGTATGTACCCTGTAGAGTAGGTGGCTGTTATGGATGAGCTCATTACTACTTATACGTTATACTTATAGGCTGCGTCTGTGTGAAGTTCTGGGACAATTTTGTTCAAGCGATACAGCTGACTGTCTACAGAACATACGATGGGAATCAGACATGATGCAATTCACATTCGATGTCTAGTTCATAGTCAGGATTCCCACAGACACCACCAGGGCCATATAAGACAACCAAACCCGCCTATCTTTAGAGTATTTCCAACCTAGACACTGACAATGACAGATTGGAGAAGTGGGTTAATGGCGAATTTAGCGCGAGTGATAAATATAATACGACTTTCCGTGTTTACAATCGTAGCTCCGTGAAATAGAAGTGACAGTAGAATGCAAATTTTTGTAACAGCTACATTAATTACTACAGTGGTGGGAGTGTACCGTCCATGCTATAGAAAGCATTTGGAGAGCGAGTGAAGAGTGCGCGATTTTGTAGTAACTGTGAGAAACTTTTTGGGTCAAAAATGGCTTCTAAAATAGACACGGATATTTTTGACAATTAAAGTGTCTGGAGATCAATTATTTGAACACTTTTCAGATGGGCACATCGAGAGAAATTTTAGATTTTTGCTTCTGGGATTGAGAACCTCTCTCCCCCCCCCCCCGGGGTGGGGGTGCCCATGCTATAAAAGGAATTTGGAGAGCGGGAGTAAAGTGCGCGATTTTGTAGTCAATGAGAGAGAAAATCATGGTTAAAGAAGGTATTTAAAATAGGCACTAACAGACATTGTTTGTTAAAATGGCATCTACATGCAATAGATACTGACATGCATGAGAAAATATCTGGATTAATTATTTGAACACTTTCGATATCAACAGGACTGCAATTTTGAAGAAAACAAAATGCAGTCTCAGATGGGCACATCGAGAGAAAGTGCAGATTTCTGCTTCGGAGCTTGAGAGATAAAAAAACGGAAAAAGGGTCATTTGGCCTGCACATATGTATATACCTAGCTAAGTATATATGTAGTGACCACCCCCCGGATATATATGTATCGTCGTTTCACACCACTGTGATCGACCTATAAAACGTAAAAACACATCATAGTAATTTTTAACCTGTTGCAATCGTAGTATCTTGGTACTACTTGAAAGAACGGAATGACTCATATGTTGGTGTCTGGGAATGCGAGCGGTCGGTGGTTTGATTCCGAGCCAGGTACATATATATCAGCCAGGCACCCTGACATGTCAGTTCGTGACCCTTGATTTCTGTCATACAGGGTTAGCCGGGTCACAGGCGGGTCTACGGAACGCCTGGTCGAGAGACAACACAAATCGCATCATCATCACATTACTGCCTATCTAATATGAGATGATTCTATATGATATATTGCAACCAATTTTGCGGGGAAGTGCATGATTTTCGTTCAGAGGCAGCCATTACCAACCAGTCTACGTACGGTTGTTAACTTTGCTATTCGGGGATCGGGGATTAAACCAGGTGTAACTTGGTTATGCGTTTGAGCCATATGCATGGACAAGATTTTTGGCTCGGAGCAACAGAAAACATGTTGGTGTGGTCAATTTTCCTTGACTGCTGTGCATCCAAAACAAGTTGAAACACTATTCGACAAGTATTAAGGGTATATAGGGCTTTAGATATATATATCAGGATGGCTTAACATTTTTGTAATTAACAATTGGCATGTTTCGCAGTTTTTCGGCAATGGTTATGCGAATCTCGCATGCACCCGAGGATCTTATATGAAGTATCCTTATATGAAGGATTATAATTGTATACCTATTATTTCTCCTTACACATCGTCCATAAACACGAGTCATGCTACACGGTGCGTGCGAGCAAACCGTTTTCTACAAACAACGTAATAACAGCTGCACCAGCCTCAGGATTTCTTCCTTGTTGCGGAGGGAAACCTAAACACATTTAAAGACATTTTATGTGCCCCTGCTTAAGCAGTGCCATCAAAACAACACGCTCGTTGTGTAAGAAAACTCGCTAAGGCTTATATGTTCTCTTTTAGAATACGGTTGCAAATGCAATATATCAGATGGGTTCTAGTTTTATCTGCCTGACCCCTTAATTACACAAGCTATATTTTACTGTCCCTTTGTGCGTGTCCACTGACACGTAGAGGAGAGTCGTTTGATTAATCTATTATCGCCCAAATGGTCTGATGCTTTCAGCTGAGTGATGAGTGAGTTGGTGGTGGCTGCAGCGTGTGTGGGTAGAGGGCGGAGGGGATTCGACAATACTCCCGAGTCCTAGTGCTAAATCACCCTGGTCTGAAGCGCAGACAGACTGTCCTCCAGTCCAGACCAATGTGATTTACCAGCCTGTTTTGACCGCTGGATGATTTGACTGGAAGTGGAAGTGTAGAGGGGATGGAGGTGGGGCCCGGATATTTTGTATGATGTAATTACTGCGGCGCCGCAGTAATTTTTCCCCGCCGATGTAGTTGGCGGAGGCATGTAGGTGAAATCTGTCACGTTATTATCAAAGACCTTACCTCATAGATTCAGAAAATGTTTAGTCCGATGATTTTGGTATCCAAATAAGTGTGTAATGTTGCATAAACCATTCCGGGCGGCAGCCTCAGCTCAAATGGCTGCTTTCTCGGCATGCCGTAATCTCGCCCCCCGTCAGCCGAGCGAGAAGTCTCGCAGTGGAGTGGGGGGGGGGGGGGGTGGGGGTGTATTAGCGTGCGGTGCCGAGTGCCGAGGAGCCGGCTTCGCTCTGGTTAGGGAGAGGGGTGGGGGTGTTACTGGACAGTGGACCGAGGAAGCTAGTAGGTGGGGGGTGGCGTCGCGCACGGCATAATTCTTATGTTGGGGAGTGTCAATTTATTATGTGTGAAAAAGCCGTTACGACCGGTGGCTGGCTTAATGTCGATTGGTGTTGGTGCGAAAGGCATGAGGGCGGGCGGCGGGCGGCGAACTTAGTAGAAATAAAAACCTGAGAGCGGCGAAATAGGATTAAAAACCTGAGCAAGTGAAGCGATTCTCCCTTTGATGACAATTCCCCAAAATATAACACAGAGAAATCTACAGTTAATGTGATGGTACTAGGAAGTCAATTCTACTTGGCCGACTCCCCCCTCCCCCTACCCATCCCCTTTGCTCGCCACCTCGTATGGCTGTGTGCAGAGAAGTGTGCAGAGAAGCCCAGTAACACCCAACCCTACATGAATGAAACGGTAGCGATAAACTTTCCTTGTGTCTTGCCACACCCCCACCCCTCTCCCCAACCAGAGTGAAGCCAGCTCCTCGGCGCTTGGCACCGCACGCTAATGCACCCCCCCCCCTCCACCGCGAGACTTCACGCTCGGCTGGCGGGGGGCGAGATTACGACATGCCGAGAAAGCAGCCATTTGAGCTGAGGCTGCCGCCCGGAATGGTTTATGCAACGTTACACACTTATTTGGATACCAAAATCATCGTACTAAACATTTTCTGAATCTATGAGGTAAGGTCTTTGATAATAACGTGACAGATTTCACCTACATGCCTCCGCCAACTACATCGGCGCGGAAAAATTACTGCGGCGCCGCAGTAAATTACATCCTACAAAATATCCTGGCCCTGGAGGTGTAAGCCTCATATTTGGCTGGGCAACGGGACTCGCAACTCCAGGCAGGCAGCCAGCTCATGGGACCCTGGGATGCCCAACCCTGTCTTCCAGCTGCTGGAGCTAATGTCACTAAGCTGATGTAGTTGATGCTGCTGTCCAGTGACTCTCCCATTGCTCACCTCAGCCGCCAAGTTTTAGCTGATTAATAAATATAACAATTAACCAGCTATCTCAATCCATTCACCTAGGCATGCCTTTACCCCCTAAAACATTGACCACCAAACCCTCCACACCATATCCCCCACAAAGTTTACCCCCTAACCACATTGGCGGTCAAATAGATGGCCAGCAGTCGAAATGGGTAAGGGGCCAGGACCTTGGACCGACCATCCACTCCATCAGTCTACTGACAAAAGTTCATAAATGAAACACCCCCAGATCCCAACTGGGAGTCTAGTTTGGCTGGACTAAGAAGGGAAGGCCAAAAGGGGGAAGGGGTTGCACTTCGGCAGTTTGGGCAAACCAGTTATTTCATTTTGCAAATTTAGTGAATTAACCAACTTATCTAACTTTCACTTGCATATGTACCAGGTTTAGTCTATATTCTTGCCACCTAAACAACATCTTCGACCTACCTGGCTGATTCAAAACTATGATGACTAAAAGGGTTTGATGCACATGACGGAAGGAAAATCCCCATATAACTGTGTAGATGCGATGCAGTACTCCTCATAGGATATATCATGCAGCGTGTGGTTGATTATCATGAACTTGATGTTTTACATTATATTATTATTATGTAACACTGTCATTTTGGTGAAACCAAATTTATTTATGCACAAAAATTTTGTTGTGCACACTGGCATATGAGAAGGACTGTGTTATATCTATGCAGTTTTACAGTGACCTTCTTTCAGGTCATGTACATCGAACCATTTCCAGGTTTACATTCCAGCTGCCATTCAAGGAAAAAAAGAGTGAGGGGCTTGTGTACAGATGTTCCTATGGGCATTGAAGAGTTTTCAGGGTTTTTTTATGTCAATTGCACTGTCTAGGTGCACCCTTTCTTACAATCTGCTGTGTAAAAGTGATCTCTCCATCTGGATACCAGCACAATGTAACCTGCCACCTGGTAGTAAAGCGGATCTGTCTATAGGCTTCTTGTCACCTTCCCCTGTGGTGTCCCTTTCCCTTCCATAACTCTCCACCCCCCTCCCATCCTCAACAATTACCAAACCTAGACCTCCTGTTTTCCTATGGGTTGTTCAAATGCTGGCCACTTTGGTCCACAGCCAGTGTACCTGCTATTCAATAGAAATACATGAGAGTGATGGGGAGTGATAAGAAGGCCATCTCAAAAAGGGAAGGAAATGAAATGATCAGAAAAGGTGTCCTGGTGAAATGAGGTAGGGAAGGGAGTGGTGAGGGATATAGAAAGGATGGGAGTGGTAGAGCAAAGTAAGACAGAAGAGTAGTAATGATTAAGTCTGGAAGGGAGTGGTGAGGGCAATTGAAAGGAGAGGTAGTAGAGACAGGTAAAGAAAAATGAAAATGGGGGGGTGATACATAAATGAGAAAGAAAAGGATTTAATGTTAAGGAAGGGGTGTGTTAAGGAGGGGAAGGCTTTGGTGCAGGGAATAGAGTGTTATCAGAATAATATAGAGGGAAGGGAGAAGTTTGTTTGGTGTACTTAGGGTTTGCAAAGAGATATTGACACAGATAACACAATTAAGTGTATACTGTGTCAATATCTCCATGTTAATTGGTCCATTATAAGTTTTGTATTAGCTTGTATTGTTGTGGTTAAAGTTTATGTATAAGATACATTTAAACATTATTGAATTAATGCTGTGGTTCAGGTAGGTTTGGGGACAGTTTAGTTATTTAACCGAATTGGCACAGTTTTAACAATATATTTTTGCACAATTTGTATTAGTACCTGTTGCCTCTATAAAGTTGAATTAAATAAACCAAGCTTTAGGCAGAGTCATAAAGCTGGTTAAGACTAGTTAAAGCCTGGTTTGCTCTGTTAATGGAATAATAAATTAAGCCAACTAGCAAGCCGAAGATTATTGAATTCAGCATAGAGTAAAGAGTAGCAAATAAATTATTCCTACTTTTATTTCGACAAAACAGAACCTAATTCTATATTTGTGTCAGTGGTTTCAATCCTGAAAATGGCAGTCAAGTTGCTCTAACCATTGTGAACTCTCCTGATTGATGACAGATAAATATCCCTTTAGTCAAGAGACTTTTAGATGAGATTTTGGTGGAACCCTCTAAGTTATGCTTACTTAACCAGCTGGTATAAGTTTTTTGCTTGTGTTGCAGATGTATCTGCAGCAATGGATTTGCTTCCCAAGAGCCATTCTGAGTTTACATCCCCAGAATACTGGGACAAGTTCTTCAAGAAACGTGGAAAGCAAGCTTTTGAATGGTAAGTTATGGGATTTACTGAATAATTTAACAAATACCAAAAATCTAGACATGTGTGCAAATCTTCTGATGTTTGAAATGAGATGTTGGCCAGTAAATTGGGCTTAAGAAACCTTGAGACAATTATTGAAATATTATGTACTTGTATTTTCTAGGTATGGAGAGTACAATGAGTTATGTGCGATTCTGCACCGCTACATTAAACCAGCTGACAATATTCTGGTCATCGGCTGCGGTAACTCCAAACTGAGCGCCGATCTCTATGATGTGGGCTACTACAACATCGTCAACATCGACATCAGTGATATGGTCATCTCACAGATGAACAATCTGCATGCTCAGACTCGTCCCAAAATGAAATATCTGAAAATGGACGTCACAAAGGTATTCTGCAAATATGATTTAACGAGTGACGGTTTGTATTAGCGCGTATGACTCGTATGTCTCGAGGACGACAGAGCATTAAGTCAAGCACAACGTGCTCGATCCGCTATCAGCCTGTCAGTTCTACTTGAATGTATATATCTGTAGTGTGATTGCATCGTAGTATCTACGCACTGTGTAACAGATATGAAGAATTCGATTCATTCGCATGCCGTGGTCGTTTCTGGGCCCCACGTAATTATGTGTACAATAGGAAGTGTCTGGCATATAAATATACATGGTTGTACAAGCGAGTGTCTACTTTATGTGAGGCAGGGGGTGCATTACTGTTAACAACGTCCATGTTGCTTAAGTGCCCACTGCATTTAATAATCTTAGAATCATAGATATTGATTTTAAATATCGTCTGATTTAATTTATGTTTAAAACATGGAGGCATAGGAAATTTAACTTTTTTTGGAAACAAAGTTGATGGAAAGCAATGAATAATCCTGACCGGCGGTATGAGATGTTCTTATTTTAAAGCTAAACTTTATAGTGACCGGTCGCGTTTGAATTCACCTCGCTCTGAACTGACAAAATCCCTCCCGCCAAAGTTTGTATACACCTTTAATAACAAATAGGAATGTTGTATCGATATCTTTTGCGACACACCTGGAGCAAGATGAATCATGGCGTTGCGTCTTTTTCCTTTCAGTTGGAGTTCGCTGACAATGAGTTCAGTGTAGTCCTGGACAAAGGGACGCTGGATGCCTTGATGCCGGACGGCGAGGAGGCCGCCATGGCAACCGTGGAGGCCATGTTTAAGCAGATAGACCGAGTGCTGAGGATCGGGGGCCGTTACCTATGCGTCACGCTGGCCCAGCCCCACATCCTTGACAAGGTGCTCGGGTACTTCACTGACATGTAAGCCTAGCGTATCTATTGTCAGCTAGTCGCCATCTTCCTACAGGGCATGACGTTTGGATACGCGCGCCCCGGGGGAAATAAATGTGGGGCGGTATACTGATGCGTAATCGCTTGATAGTGTTATTAATCACCGTCCTGTCCCGCCCTTGTTGGCAGCATGTTTAGTCACATTGATGGCCAATTACATAGGGAGTGTGGGTGGCGGCTTTGTAGAGCAGGTTATTTGGTTGTATATTCAGGGCGCTTTAACCACGTTTGGTCATATCCTGTGAATGAGAGAAGGAAGGAAAGAGCGAAGCCCTGTCCCCGTGGTAACCCCCTACTCTTTGCAAAGCAGTTCCTGGGATCTTTACCCTGCGACCCCATAGACATGGAACCACGAACCATGGATCCACGTGCCGGTGAGTTTCTCAGGTGGCCAGAGCGCTCAATGCGAGCGCTGTAACCCGCTGAGCTATCGGGGCGACCCCTATACATATGGGATATGCCAATGCGATTCACCCGCTGCCATGTGAGTTAAATGGTACACGTGTGGATGGGTGTCTCACTCTCTCCAGGGGTTGGATGGCCCGCGTATGTCGCACTCCAGACAGGGACGAGGAGGAGGACGGCAAGTCAGACTTCCACTTACCAGTCTTCGTCATACTCTTCACCAAGTTCAAGAAAATGCCGAATATGAAACAGGTAAAACGGGAATGCCGAAGTGATTCGTTCTCTCATGTAAGCGCCAATCATAGGGGATGTTCCCTTCTTTCATTTCATTGCCGAATCCCGTATAACCATGAGGGATGTTCGCTTCTTTCATATCGTTGCCGAATTCCGTAAAACCATGGGGGGTGTTCTTTAAGACATGTATCATCACCAATTGCCGAATTCCGTATATTACGGCCATCTACTGGCTTTTATGGTTGTTATCAGATTACTACTTCACCAGATAGCATCACTGTTCAATGGGGTTTTATGAAAATGAAAATTTCGACCACCCGCCATTGATCCGTCTCACAAGAGCACGATGAGAATATTTCCAAATCCAGGATCCGTTTTTTTCTTCAAAATCTCCTCAACAACAGCGGCAATATAGATTACAGATAAACACTGGGACCTTTTGCTAATGAGCTGCCTTTGTAGATCTTGGAAACGTGTTACTTCGAGGACCAAGTGGAGAGGAAGGACTCACTGGAGCTCCTCAAGCAGTCAGTCAGGGAGATGCAGCAATACGGCATTATTCGACAGCGACTGGGCAACAAGTAAACTCAAAACATATAGGCATTATATTTGTCCTAGAGAAAGTTAAAAAATAGTTATTGTTAAGACCATGAGTGATTTTTTTTTTTATAATTATAATATAAATAATGATATTATTAATAGTTATGATCATATTAGTAATAATAATAATATTATAATGTTAATTATAATATTAAGTACAATGTTAATTATAATGTTAATTATAATGTTAATTATAATGTTAATTATAATATTAATTATAATATTAATTACAATAATAATTACAAGATTAATAATAATATTAATAATCAAGCAAAGGATCACTTGTAGAAGTGTTTCATTTTTTGGCGAAACAGAAGTCACGCTGGTGAAGCTATTTCACTGGACTTGCACTGCGCTGGTAAGACCACCCCTCGCTACACTCTGCACGTGGTGGACAGCGCCCGGCGACTGCCCAACAAGTTCGCAATCTTCATCGTACCGGAGGGCAGGTCAGTAAGAGGCGGTACTAATAGCATTCTGCCGAACTTTATGTTTATATATAGATATGTACAATATACAGAATATATACAATATATAAAATATATACAATATAAGAATACATACAATATGAACAATATGCAGAATATATACATGTATACACTATTATACATGTAGATACAAAATACATAGACACTATATGCCAAATATAGACACTGCATGTATTCGTACCTATAAATACACACTATACATACACTACCTATATATATAATATATATATACATACATATATATATATACATGCACTACCAATATATATAATATATATATACATTACCTATATACACTATATATACACTACCTATATAAATACACTATACTTATACAACATATAATACAACGGTAACTACATACAAGTTTCTTGTTGCCAATCGCCATACCCTTACAAGTTTAAACCATTATTTATACATACAAGCCAGCTGCTAAATAAACGAGACGGTCAAGCAGAGCTTGAGAAGGAAGACGAAAATTGTGGTTATGGGACCAATTCGACTATGTTAAGACCCATTTCATGACGTTGGCACGCCGTCAGTCATTTGGCGTATCGAGGCTTTATAATGGGCTTGGCCATGTTAAAGTGTGATTATTTGCCAGCGTCGAAACTACTGGTTCGATTTTGATGGTATTTGGCATACATGATGTCAGTAATATGGGTACGTATTCCACCACATATGAGTCATCTACCTGCATTTATGTAGTCACAGCGAATTTTTTGCGCTTTCGGCAATGTCAAAATTGATCATCCAATTACTCGAAAACTATAAATGTGAGGTGAAATCTGAGGGCACATTACTTTTGCGTATCTCTCTGAAGAATACTCTGAAACGAACCGCGAATCTCAAGACCAAATATTAACGAAGTTACGCGGGAATACATGTTTCGTAACCTTGACCTTGATGTGACCTTGACCTTGGAAGCGTGACCTTGGTCAATATAATATTTTACGCCCAAATACTAATGTCATGTCTCACGCAACGTGTCGTTTGTCTGACGTGTCCCCTTCATGGAGAAATTAAGGAGGCCTGATTCCCGCCAAAATGCTCCCATAGGGTCCCATGTTAAAGTTTGGGAATTTTTAGCAGGAAAACTATTTGGGCGATTTGCACAAATGAAAGACGGTATAGAAGGTACTTATGGGCCCAATACGTGAAATAATTTTCAGTGTGGTTAAATGAAAACTGCGAACATTATAGCGATTTTTCCGATTTTTGGTCCTATCTTTCAATGGTTAAGCGAATTTCGAAAAATTCCTGTTACCTTGACCGTTGACCTACATAGCCCATCTACGAACTTAGCCTGACGATTGCCACTCCGCATCTTTTTGTGAATTTGGAAGTCGATAGCTTAAGGCATTCGAAATGTAGCAGTGAGTCAAACCATTCCTACTAGCCTCGGCTAGAGGGATCACCCCTTTAGCCGAAGAGGTAGAGTGGTTGACTTGATATCGGGAGATCGTGAGTTCGACTCCCGCTGGGGACCAAACCGGCCCCCGCCGTTACATCTCTTTGACAACCTTTTATTCCCGCGAAAAGGCAGGTTGCGCTTGCGCATTACGTCAATTCTACACAGGTAGAACCCACGGCGGTTCTGACACTGAGTAGTCCTGGTCTGAGGACAGCCCTCTCGGAAAGAGGGGGGAATGTGTAGCAGTGAGTCAAACCATTCCTACTAGCCTCGGCTAGAGGGATCACCCCTTTAGCCGAAGAGGTAGAGTGGTTGACTTGATATCGGGAGATCGTGAGTTCGACTCCCGCTGGGGACCAAACCGGCCCCCGCCGTTACAGAAAGATAATGCGTTACGTTACAAACGGACAGACACACATACAGACAGACAGACAGATTCACCGAACACACCGACATAAGACGAAAATTGGAAATTTTCGTCTTAAAAAGAGGAAGGTGACTTTGGGTGATATTTCTTTATCACAGGGAGACCGAGTGGCTATTCGCCACTGATGAGGGACGCCAAGAACTGTTGAAGAACGCCGGCTTTGAGCGCCTCCTGGTGGTGACCTTGCACCGTGATCATGAGTACGGCAGCCTTGATGACGTCAAGACTGAATTGTCCAGCAAGGTCATGGAGCTGGCACCGCCCACATTGGGGAAGAGGCAGGTCGGTTACAAATTGCATGGTAAAATTATAATTTAAGTATTAAAAATCCGATTTAAATATTTAAAATCCGATAGTCTGGTTTATATATTAAAAGTCTGGTTTAAATATCAAGTCTGCTCTAAGTATAAAGAAATTGTAACATGAAAAACTGTTTTTTAAACCTTGTGTATTGATCACAGTTCACCACGCAACGTTGCCAGGTATCCGGAAAATGGACAAGGTCTTTCCGTCAAATGTGTCACCAGTCGTTGCATGTAGCTGATATTTACATAAGAGTTTGCAAAGAATGTAATTTTATTCTAGTTTTGTGTGACGACTGTATTGTCTTTCAGGTCCCCTTCCTCTCTCTGGGTGATGACATTAACACGCGGACGGTCAAACAGCGTGGTCAGAGTGAACTGAGCGGAAGTTACGTCATCGAAGATGTCGATTCCGGTGGCGTCATCTACAGGAGACTTATCTTTCTCAGCAATCCCAATGTCGTACAGTCCGAAGTACGACTAGTCAAAGGTACGTATTGACAGAACTTCCATATTGTTCAAGTATAGATGCAAATTAATAAAACTAATTTGTAAAGTGTCGGGATCTAAAGTTTGACTACCTCAAAAGGAAAAGTTAACAAACGTGTTTTGCATACATACTTTATTGTTCCGATTAGATTTCATTATTACTGTTGCCTAAAACTGGTATTTGATTGAAAAACCATCGAAAACCATATACATGTATATATCAAAGAGAAGCTAACGACAAGGACATATATGGTGGTATAACTCATACCCAATCTTTGCGGAAGGCGGTCTGGATAAATTAAAATGGTTAAATAAATCACTGTTTTTTCGCACAGTTTGACGAATGTTCTGACATTGCGTGTCCTCCATGAATATTTATTTATTACAATATGTAACAATTATAGTAGCGAAGAAAAAAGGCGGGAAAAAGAAGGCTTCGGCGCCTTGCCTGACTCCCGATACCAGCCGCTTGTCTATCGGCTACTACAAATACGTCATTGCGGGCCTGGCCTTCCTGGAGGACTTCCAGCAGCTCTTTGGTAGGTGCTCTACTCACTGATGTCTCATCCGAACGCACGTGGTATTTTGGTATGCAGTAAAGGCGTTTGGTCATAGTACTTTTGTTTTCGTACGATTGCTTTTACGGAAATGTAGTGACGGCGTTAGGTCATATTCGAACTCTTATTCATAAAAAAAATTTAATATCTTTGCGTCTCAGTTTTTTTTTGACACTAAAGGTGTGGGATTATTTTTTCGCAGGAATGATATATATGATGCATTTAAGTAGACATATATACATAAGAAATAACATCATTTGCCTGTAACTTATTGGATATCGAATAAGGTAATAGAAAACTATATTTACTGTCGGTATTTAATTCAACAACAAACATTAGTACAAGTATATTCACCGACGATCAAATCTAAGGAACCCAGCTTGAGTCAAGCTGTCTGTTGTGGGCTGAATGCTGATGCAGAAGCTTGAACCTAATGCTGGGCATGTTTTATGACACAGATACGAGTATTCGAGTATTGCTCGTTGGCCTGGGAGGTGGCAGTCTTCCCATGTTTATGCACAATCATTTCCCAAAGGTAAGTCTCTTTATTCTTCAGTTTTTTTTTACATGGAGTCAGTCTTACGGTATGTTCCGCTGGAATAACTCACACACATCCAAGGTATTATGGAAATGAAAAACAAATGTTGGTGTTTGAGACAACTTTTGTGGATATGAGGTCAAAGAAACCTTCCGGTACAATAAATGAGGTTGGATATAATTGCTCCTGATGTAGCTGCCAAGGCGCGAACCCACCATATGGTGATCTGCAGCTAAGGCCGCTGAAGCCTAACTCACGCTGTGCCGGTTTATAGGCCCGGTTTACCCCGGTCCTGAAAACCGGGGACAACCTCGCACAATAGTAGTGAGTCCGTAGTCAATCCGGGGTGACACGGGGTGTACCGTGGTTAACTGTAGGTCGCCCCGGTGGTTTTGAACTGTCCAAACCTTCCGGAATGATCCGTAGCACCGTAGTAACATCGTGGCCTACTGTTTTCGCGCCAACATTTTGCGAGATGGGCCCGGTTCGTAGACAGGGAAGGACCGGGGTAAACCGTAGCCAAAACCGGTGGCACAGTGTGAGCTTAGCTATATACAAGGTCTGACCGAGGCGTATTATATATCCGTCACAGGTTGAGCTGGACATTGTGGAACTGGACCCGGCGGTCGTCAAGGTGGCCACCGATTGGTTCGGCTTCCAGCAGTCAGAGCGCATGCGCGTCCACGTAGCCGATGGACTGGACTTCCTCAGGGAGAACTCGCAGAAAGGTATAAAAGTGGATCTTGGAGCCTTTGTTTTGTGAATTAATAAGTAATTGTATTACTTTGCATTAATATTTCCGTTAAAAATATGTAAACTTCTCAAAAAGAGAAAAGCATATTCAGTAGAATCGCCTGTAATTGTTAAAAACAATAAAACAATTTATAAAAAATATATTAAAAAAAAAAAAGTAAATTGTTGAAAACAATATAAAAATTAAGGAAAATTGTATAGATAAGTGATATAAGAGATATGCGTGATTGTCAATACCATTATAGTGATGGTAATAGCAAGCGGTGTCATACGCTATGTAAATAATGCTGCACGTGCCACCCAGGCGAGAAGTACCACGTGATCATCCTGGATGTGGACAGCAAGGATGTCAGCGTAGGGATGAGCTGTCCGCCACAGTCGTTTATGCAGCCAGACATACTGCAGGCAATAGACTGCTCATTGCACCAACAAGGTAATATAGACGGTCTGTAATAATAATAATAATAATAATAATAATAATAATAATAATAATAGATGTGTTAATTGTCACGTCAAGCTAAAATAACTTATTTTGGCTGGTTTAATTTTGCGAAGTGTACTTTTGATGCAAACGAGATATGTTTCATAGAAAGATTAAGGTTTGGTATGAACTCGCACGCTGGGCAAACTCTTGTTTTTACAGTTAACGTTTATTTCCAGATATTCGGATATTGGGAGTAGTCTTATTTTCGGTTACTAGTACGTCTTCCACATAATCTGCTGTGTTCACTGGAACAATTAAACCAGGCTTCCCCATGTATAGTAAGTAAAGTCGCCAGATAAACAGAGATAATCATTTGGCATTTCCATTGTACTTCCAGGCGTTTTAGTTTTGAATTTAGTTTGTCGCAACAAGATGCTGCGGCAGACTGTGCTTAAGGACCTCAAGTCAGTATTCAGCCACATGTACTGTCAACAAACAGCGGAAGACGTAAACGAGACGGTGTACGCCTTCCCCGCCGCCCGACGACAGGCCCTGGAGCCGGCTCCCACATCAACGCCTCAGTCTAAGTCAAGCCAAGGAGCGCAATCGGCCTCCGCAGCAATAGAGACGCCGTCTGAACTATTCATAAACCCCTTACCGAAGACTCTTAGCGCTGCTTTAAGAACCCTTCAGGAGGTCATTCGCGGCAAGCAGCCTGCGACAACATCAGATATACCACGACTGTCGACGTTACTGGACAAACTGCAGCTGTGTTGACGTCGGTGCTGTGTTAAATAATATTTGTTTGAGTAGTCGGCGCCATGGGTTCTGACCTCGCGAACTAAACTCCGCATGGGCGAGATCTCCATGACCCTGGGGTGGACATCTCCACGACGTTGTGGCGGACATTTTTAGTACCCGTGTGCTTATTAAAGGAATGGTTTTGTCCGGAAAAATATCAAGAAAGAATAAGTTTGTTCTTCGGACAAGCAACCGCAGATGGATCTCCGAAAATCTCTGACCATACAAATCCGAATTAAAATGGATAGGTGTCGAAACATGTTGTCATTCCTTTTAATATTACCCCCTGCACAATGCAGTCTGTTTATAACATAGTGTTCTCTGAAATTCTTCAACTTTTTTCTGCGAATACCAAATCTTCTCCCTCGAATAGACAATAAACACAAAACCTAAGTTTGCTACTGCTAAGAGAACATTAAACTATTTTATTTTTGTAAAGAATATCTGCATTCACATATACATTGTATATGGGCTACATGTACGTGGTGGATTATGGATATCTAGTAAGAATGTTCAGCGATACCAGTGACTAGAAATATCATTTTAATTCCGCCGTCCACAGGCTGCAAATTGCTACATATATCCCAGGTTGCCCTTAAACGTCTCTTATATCTCTGTCTTCGGTTGATGAAGATTGAACAGCTTCTGACTGACTCTTAGCCAATCTTTCAGCCTCCAGTTCTCTGCGTGTTTGTCGATTGTCTTCCAGAAGTTGCTGCATTCGTGCGTACAGGCCTTCATTTTTCTCTTCCAACTTATTCAAACAAGTGTCCAGCTGGTCCAGTGTCTGGCCCAGGGCTGCATATTCTCCTGCATATTCTGTTATGAAAGGGAAACAAAAAAAGAAAGATTAGTGAAGGAACTGAATTTAAAGAAACCTGGTACTTAGGAACTATTATTGACAAATCAATAGCCACTGCAGTGTACTATATAGGGGATGGTGTCTATGATTTTGCGAGGTGGAGGGTGGGGGGGGGTCAAATTGAATGGAGTGAACTAAAGACTTGAAGACAATAGGAAAATGGACTACACCTTAACTGGAGTATACATGGACTGAAATATAATAACTTCTTCAGTTAGGAATTCAGTTTAGGCTACAGCCAGTGCAGAATACTTCATATTCGGGCGGGGGGGAGG
Organism: Arenicola marina; assembly: GCA_964019135.1. Classification (NCBI taxonomy): domain Eukaryota; kingdom Metazoa; phylum Annelida; class Polychaeta; family Arenicolidae; genus Arenicola; species Arenicola marina. Next base: position 28,946,496 of record OZ025264.1, on the reverse strand, counting down.
TTACAGGCTGGTCAAGCTTTTTGGTGGATGGGTGTACATGTGCTTTCAATGAAGTGGAAATTGAGTTTTAGACTTCTCTCTAAAACTATAAGAAAGTTCCACCTTAAAAACTGGAGTATAATTTGACTGAATACATAACCTGAAAACAACTTTTCCCAACTGTCTTACAACAGTAACATATTGTTTTAAGACTAAGTGAAAGACAAAGGTTGCTACAGGTTTTTAACACTCTGGATAACACCACACACCCTGGATCTGGGGTCCTAGCAGACCCAGTTTGTAATCAGGAAAAGCCACTCTTAAGCATAGCCCTGGTACATGCCTCTCTGACCACGCCCATAAACGGAGCAAGGGTGAGAGTCACGCCACTCACCAGGCCTAAAATTAGAAATCGAGGACCGGTGGCTCAAGTTGAAAGTTCTTACAGAATAAATATGCAGTGCCTACCCGTCAATGTGCTCCACTATGTTCCTGAAGCTTTTATAACTTTCATTGGACACTCATTTCTTTGGTCAGTAGTATATTTTCTTGTGATTACGGCGATTTTTGTCACATCTCGCTTCGTTTTCAATGCTCCGCCATTCGCCAGATGTCAGCAAACGCTGCCTGGCAGCGAGTGCTCATGCTATGTTTATTTACTTCCGGCGGAGCAGCCATTGGAAACGAGGTGAGAGAGGACACAAATCGCCGGGATTACAAGAAAATACACTACCAACCAAAGAAATAACTGTCCGACGAAAGTCATAAGAGCTTCAGGAACCTAATAGAGCAACTTGACAGGTAAGCACTGCATATTTATTCTGTTAGGACCTTCAAGTTGAGCCACCGGTCCGAGATTTGTAATTTGAGGCCTGGTGAGCGGCATGGCTCTCACCCTTGCTTCGTTTACAGGCGTGGTCAGAGAGGCATGTACCAAGGCTACGAGGAATGGTCTTCCTGGATTAGGCCCAATGTAACAAATAGGAAAACCAGGGCAGGCGGAGGCAAAGAAGTGGGGGCCACCGATCCATACGATATGAGGAACATTAATGTGGATATATATACACTTTTCGGATACCTAATTACTCGAATATCACTTTTTCTGATGCATTGAGGTTACAGCATTCATAATGTATTACATAATATCACACATTAGTCCTTTGTAGTGATCTAGAAACACTTCGAAACGTTTCGGCGATTCGGCAGCTAAGCTTACTTCAGGCTTTTGTCCCCACCCGGTTTTCATTCGGTTTCAGGTAAATCGAAAACGCCCTAAAATAAATGCTTAAATAAATAATAATTAATGGCAGATTTACCTGACTTTACCTACCTTGTACTAGGCCTAGCTCCTCTGCATCTTCTTCATCATTTGGTTTACTTCCATCAGTTTCGGGGTTCAATTCGGATTTCATCTCCAAGTCCGGTTGCTCTCTGTCCATTTAAATGTAGTTGATTCAATTCGATAAGAAGACCTTTACGTGCCTGTCTTGTGAATCGTTCGTTTCGACATTAGCCCTGAAATGAGGGCCCAAAAATGACAGTCAATGTATGACAGTCACATGACCTGCCTTGCACTGGTATCACGGTGATCACGTGAGCTCAGAGCTGGTGCCATCCCCACTCGCCAGGTGGAGCTAAACGTCCTCTACCGGGAGAATGAGAAGCGATCTCCCGGCAGAGGGCGTTACGCTTGCGTCACAGTCATGTGAGGAACGAGTTTCTTCTGAGTGATTGATAAGCTCACTCTAATATTAATTAAAGGTCCATTTCTTCGATCTTTCGATTGCAGCATTACCAATCATGATTCATTAAACGTTAAATACGAAATTTATCGTGACCAAGTATTAAGCTTGATCTAATTTAATTTGACAGAAAAGCGGGCATAATCGGCAAACTATGGCAACTCACGGTTCTTAAGTGACTACGGCAGACCTTTTCAGCTGAGGGATGGGCCGCTAAGTTTTAGGCATACAGCAGTGGCGGATCCAGGGGGAAATAGGCGAAAATAGGGCACGCGCCGCCCCTTTTTTCGGGGGCACAGTCACTATTCTTTCTACACAACCTCACCAGCACTCAATCAAATAATAAAAAAAATAAAAAATAAAGCCTCCTAGCTTGTCCCCCAAATATTCACTTCATACGTTTTAGAATAGGCTGAAAGATAGGAAACCGACAAATTTGTTGGATGGTTATGCACTATAACTATATTATAGTTAAAGAACGAGCTGGAGTGCTTTATTTGGGCTCCGGACGTATCCACAATTGGGATCAAAATCCCAAAAAAAATCAAATCGCTTCTTTGCAAACCAGAAATGTGTATTCGGCTCACAGCATTAATCAGCTAACTATACCGTGTGTTGTTAATCTGTAATTCAAATCTGCCCACCCTTCCCCCATTCGAGCTGCACGTGCCTGTTACTGCCAGATAGATACACAGGAAATGCATAGTTCTTTGATTTTAATGTAGAATGCGTCATACCACAGAGTAGGTATTATACGTGGGAGCCAATGGGAATGAGCCCTCTGCATAAGACCTACTCTGTGGTCTTACTAGCTCGCAAGCCATCCAGTATCTTCCAGTAGATTAAGTATATTGAACCGTGCCATCCTTGCAGTGGCGATGGAACAGATCAATAGTCTGCTACAAGGACAACAATCAAAATATCCTTGCGGCAGCCCCTGGTTCAGATTAAGATTCTGAGAATGATCGACGATCGAATCCCGATATGTTGCTCAGCGTATCATCGACGGTGGAAGAGATAACCAACTCCGCCTATTTAGCCGTGCACACTCGCCCGTGGCTCTCTCAAACGGCCGTACTGGCAAACTACCGTACACAGTGATCATTAGATCATGGGAAATTTGGGAGATACTGCAATCAGCCAAGCCTGGACATGATGCGAAGTGAACCACACTTCTGGACCTCAGGTGGAAGGAGCCCTATAAACTTTCCTCGTGTGAAGTCAAATCGACGTTTTCCTCAACATATATTTATGACAGTGATTTAACCCTATATTAATCCTAGAATATTTAAAACGGATGCCCCTATATTCTCTTGTCTGTTATGCTTTCATATCCGAATGTGTCCTAAGTCACGGAAGGTCATCTAAACGATCCAGTTCTCCGACCTGGTGAGCGAGCCAGATGCCTCACGTGTATCCAGTCTTCGTATGTAGCACATCTTCCCTTCGATCAGTTGTCATACAGGACATAAGTACTTCACAGCGATATGAAGATCTAAGTCATTCACATCGATGTAAAGATATAAGTCATTCACATCGATGCGAAGATATAAATAATTTACAGCGATGTAAAAAAAAGTATTTCACAGCGATGTAAACATATAAGTGTTTCACAGCGATGTAAAGACACAAGTACTTCACATCGAGGTAAAGATATAAGTACTTCACATTGAGGAAAGGATATAAGTACTTCACAGCGATATAAAAATAAAAGTACTTCGTGCGATCCAAGGATATAAGTACTTCACAGCGATGTATCAAACCAATATAAGAAGAATTGAACACAGCGGTAATAATTGATATACACTGTATTTGCACACAAACATTAATCAGCATAACCCTTACCCGTATCACAGCTTTCGTCCAATATTGGCCATTAAAAACTGAAGATTTAGTATAATTTTAACGCAGCATAATGGTTTATTTACAATCTCCGTTATGGGCACTTTACAGTCGCACATAGAAAGTAATATGCGACCACAACGCATCAACGTCATCATATAAAGCATATATGGCAACAAATCAACATGTTGCCAACCGGTTGACAGCTATGGCAACCAGTCAACACATATGGCAACGCAAAGATAAATGGCATCTGACATGGTCTAAATATCTTAATTACTAAAGAAAATTAGAATGTGTGTTACAGGATGAAACTTTGCATGATTCACACTTACTCCTATTCAAGATCTCCCATACGATTGCTCTCCAATATATCTCAAACAGGTACATCTCTCTTACTTACCCAGTCCCCCAAGGTACATACATTTTGCAATCATTTATTGCACAAAACACTATATATTATTCATTCGAATACATTTACTCCTGATCCCTATTCTAGGATCAACACTCCATACCCAATTATAGCAGTGTCGCTGAGCTTGAGTGGATTAAAGCAACTTGATGGTTTGAGGCAAAATCTCCTTGAGTAAATCCGAATCTCCGGTCGAACCGCACAGCTTTGTGATTCACATCATGATACCACCTGTGATATAAACACTATTATAAATACGACGCGTGTGTCCTATCGCGAAAATAGGAAGGATCAATGCAGAGAGGAGTCATGTCTCCGGGAGTATCCCCAGACTCTTCAGGAAGAAAAGTAGGGATTCTTTATCCTGCACAAACATTTGCATAGGCGGGTTCGAACCACACACCGGCCGCTTTGGCTGGCCAAGCAGAGCAATAACGGGCAATAACCGAACACGCTACCGACTGGGTCACGGCGTAGGACCCATCTTAATGCGGATAGTGTTATCGAACTTAAAACCTGGTATCGTAGGAATGAAGTCGGGGTACTAACCTGTCACTTCCAGTGAGGTGCCGGTGACGTAACTGCTCTGGGTCGACGCAAGGAAGAGACATGCCTGAGCCAACTCTGTGTAAGACGGAAGCAATTTAAGACCATTGCATTATCACTGTAATCCTGTTAACAAATTATGAGGCGGTCCAAGTAGTGTGGCTTCCAACCTTCCCACACAGCGCTCAAAATACTCGCAAATCCTATATCAAACAGACAACAAAGTTATCGGATTGAGAGGACACTATGAACTTGTTGTATACGTTGGATCCCCAAGACTTTCCTACTTCGTTGTTTTCATGTTTTGTTTATCACAATTTTCATGACATTAATACCAAAAAAAATCAGTTTTGCCCGGGATCTGGAAATCCAGATATAGTACCTTCGGGCTGCCCCATTCTGGCCATTGGGATGAGCTGTTTCACGACGTTCAGGATCTTGTCGGGTACAGCGTCAGTCATGGGCGTCTCTATGAATCCGGGCAGGATGACGTTACAACGGATCCCGAATTGAGCCAATTCCTTGGCGGCTGTCTTCGTCATGCCGATCACGCCAGCCTTGGAGGCCGTGTAGTTTGTCTGACCCACGTTGCCGCACTGAAAAAACCCAAGAATTGACATAAAACAATACACCATAACCATTCAAATATCACAAGAAATATTGTGTCGCACCAATTACAAGGTCAACAGATTGTAAATAACATAAAACCACCTAACTAGAGAAAACGCGGTTTTAGCTGCTAACATGGGCATATGGCGAGATTAAATTAATTGAGATTGCAAAGTAAAAAATAAAAAAGGTTCATTATTTCCAATTGTTCTTAATGACGTCACCTTAAGGTCCCAATTAAGGTCCCAATAAACACACATCACAAGATTTGCAAGGTGCATTCAAGGTAAATTATGTTAGTAATCTTCTATTTGAGGACTCACCTTGCCTGCAATGCTAGAGATGTTAACGATAGCGCCATTCTGCACTTTGTTTTCTGCAATCATCTTGCTCACTGCTTGCATAATCAAAAATGTTCCCTGAAAGGTTGAATGAAACCTTTGGCAACATCCAAACCTTGATGAAAAAATCTATTTTGTAACAACAATGCAAAAACATTCTTACTGGCTTTGGCTAGAGAGATCAACCCTTTAGCCAACTACATACAGTGGTAGACCCTGAGATTGGAAGTTGTGAGTTCAACTCCCATCGGCATCAAAGGAGCCCCAGACATTAGAACCATCACAATATTCCTAGAATACAGGATGCATTTAAATTCAAGCTCAACACTAACCATACATTCCTGGTGGACGTAATAAACCCTGAGATGTTATATATATACTAAACCATATAAACATACCATAAACATATATAAATCAACATACCAGTATATAATACTATTGTATAACTATTGTACATCAGTTATAATGAAGTCAGTCTTACAAAAACCTACTATTGATAACATAAATAAAGTGAGTATCGTGGGAAAGGTTGGTTGTAAAAGCAGCAAACCTTCAAGTTGACATTGATGACCTGGTCAAAAGCTTTCTCATCCATCTTGAACAGAAGTTTATCCCGAGTGATGCCTGCAGCATTGACGGCTATGCATGGCACCTGTGAAAACTGGTCCTTTATTGAAGCTACAACATTTGCCACTTCAGACGCCACACCTATGTTGGCTGTATATGCTCGATGCTCACCTACAATGAAAAGCAATATGTTGTTCTTCATATTGTTGCCTGAAAACCAATACATATAACAGAAATTGTGTTGGTAATTGAGTCACCATTAATTTCAGCTTACATCTTCTGTTAAAGCATGGCTGCAGGTCATCATTCTATCTCGCAGGTACATTTATAACATGCAGTAATGGTTATATTAGCTGATATAGTTGCTGGGAGGTACACTGTCATGTATTTGTAGCTGCAAAAATATCTTTTGAACTAGACATCAAACCACACAGAACAAATATTACAGCAATAGCTTGCTCTTCTAAAGAATGTATATTACCAGACTGCTACTCACCTTCTAACTTATTAATAGTTTCTTTCACACCAGCTTCATTGATGTCAATGGCAGCAACCTTAGCCCCCTCTTTGGCAAAGAGTTTACACACTGCTCTACCAATACCACTACCTCCCCCTGAAATTGATAATGTTTGATCTTAAAGAGTAAAATTCCTTTCATCATTTATATGGTGAAGTGATTACCACTACTAAAATAGCATAGTTTCAAGCATACTTCATCTGGTAAGGAAGGTATCCTTATAAAACACCTCATAACAAGACTAAATTTCACTACATGTCAGGGCTCAACATTAACAGTGATTAATGCTTGTCTGTGTGTCCGGGACAAGTGATTTTGCACAGTGAGACAAGTAAACACTTCCCTATACTTGTCTGACATGACAATGAAGTGCAAAGTTTACAAATAAATGGGAGGGTGGTGCTCTTTGAAGAGGTTGCACACTATAAATTGTTGTTTTAAAAACAATTCTAAGGCCAGTAAGGGCAAGCGCAAACCTCAAGAGCTGGGCTGTGGCCTAGCCTTGACACATGGCTCTCTTGACCTCGCACCTAAAGGAGACCCCCAGAGCGGATAAGCCAGGGAGGGGCATGCAACAGGGCTAGGCTGTGGCCATGGGACTGGTGTATGTGTCCACTTTGACTACAGACACAGTCCATTTCGACTGTAGAAGTTTGAAGGGGAAGGTATAGGCCTCATATGGGACCCTGTCTCGCTACTCCAGGCAGACAGCCAGCTCACTGGACCCACTATAGTATACCCAACCCTGTATTTCTGCCACTGGAGCTGATGTTGCTCAGCTGATGTAGCTGACGTCACCACCCAATGACACCCTCTCCTGTTACTCACCCCAGCTGCCATGTTTCAGCTGATTAATGATAACAACCAGCTGTTTCAATCTCTCTCCACCTGGGTATGGCTACCCCCTTAAAGTGAAACACTAACCACCAAACCCCCCACACCATGCCTAACATAAACTTTACCCAGCAACCCTACGGGGACAGCACTGGGCTTGACTGGCGGTCCAATTACCAGCCCTGTCTCTAACTTATCACGGGGTTCCGTGGCAGCGTGAAGTTCCAACTTCATGCACCTGGGTGCCGTTAGAGCCAGGCAGCATTTGCTGTCATTGCAGGCTGCTTAGCCTTAGAAGTTAGAGGCGCAGGCCTGGTATTAGCAGTCAAAATGAGCGTAAACCGTGGCGTGGGACTAAAATTACAATTTAAGCTTATGTGCAATTAGCTTCAAATCAAAGAATCCATATAAGCTTATGTGATGCCTAATTGTATGAAATAATTAACCAGTAATTAGCGCGAGGCGTCCTGCAAGTTGTCCAGCCATTCTTCAGTTCTGTTACTGAGGACTTTTTACCCTCGATACACCTTTGTCTTTGATGAATTTCGTCTGCAACTGACCTTGACCTGAGACTTTGCTTCTATAGAGGTATATGAGATATTTCCTTACTCATACTCTTCAGCCCGTACCCGTGAACCATGATGTTGGTGTTCCGCGCGAAGTTGGAATCTGCGCTGATTCGGAATCGGCGCTGCGCATTTTCGGAATTCCCATTTGGCGCAACCGGGAACTGCGCGATCCCGGGACATTTAAAAATCTTTACCTGCCCTGGCTGGTCAGTTGACCTGGAAAACCTGACTGGAGAGGATGTGTCCAGAAAGATAAGTAGCATTTGCTTTAAGTAATTTGTATACTAACAGAACAAAGTTAATTCATATATTATCAGAACGTCATATCCATCATATTCATAGCCAAGCTAGAGGATTATTCACTCGGGGTAAAGCAGCCTAAACTAAAGCCAGTGAAGCTAAATTAAGGGCCTACTTATTTACATTTCTCATTTCTATAGTCTTTTACTTTTCTTGAATTCATCTTTATGAGCTTATAATGTAGAATATAGATCCAAAAACTAGTACATATCACTGTTCCTTCCTTGATTGCCCCTGTCGATCACTATTAACAATTAGTAAAATGGATCCTCATCGTTTATACATGGCTAACTATGCATCCAATCTTTTAGGGAAAAAGAACACCAAGGTGCTTACGGATGGCAAGTTCAATGCGATTATTGAACAGCTAAAATGCTCATCTGCAACAGTCTCTGGCAATCCCACTTCTTTATTGCCAAGCAATCCAAAGCTGAAGTGGTGGGTGAAATCCAAAAAGATTATGCTGGTGAACTTCCCGGAATTGGATCTATTAGACGTACTAGTGATTCCCAAAAAAGGTAAATACAAGCTTCTAGCTAGAAGTAGAAGCTTAATGTTTTTATTTACTAATCAGGCAGCTTCAAAACAATTTAACATTTACACTAACATTTATAGGTGATTGAGTAAATAACAGATTCAACATACTGGCATGTTTACAATATTATTATTTCCTTTAACTATTTCCCTGAGATATGTTACCGGTTGACTTATTTTAGAGTGCCCACCCCTCCCTAAGTATCAGTAACTATTGTATATATGTGTTATTATTTAAGCAGTTTCCCTCAATTAAAATAGCATACAGACTATGCAATATTTCATTTAAATGAAGTCCCATATTATTGTTGTAGCGACTCGTATCAAGTGGTTTGAACTGGTTTATTTCCTGTAAATACAGATGGCATTGTCAAAGTATGTTAACAATGATAGAGCAGTGGACGGTCTGTCCCTGTCGATACATACAATGCAAACTCGAATACCTAATAAGAGTTCTAAATATAAAATGAGAATGGATACTAGTAGCATAAATAAAGTACGTAGGCTTACCTGTAAATACAGATGGCATTGTCAAAGTACGTTAACAATGATAGAGCAGTGGACGGTCTGTCCCTGTCGATACATACAATGCAAACTGCCGGCGTTTCGCGCCAAAGCCTATTTATAGTAGATAGTTGTGTATTGCAACTAGCAAGAAAGAACCAATCAGTGCGATTGAATCAGGGTCAAGTCAGGTCGGGTAACTATGAATAAATAACGTTGTGCGGAAGTTATTTCCTGTTACATATACCCCTCTGTTTATAAATGTCGTCCCTTGACATTTCATATAAGTTTAAAAGAACGCAGCAAACAGTTACCTCACTATTATGTTGAGGTCACTCTTAATAACAAATCAGAATCAAGCACGCCTTACATTCACACAGACTACAATTTAAAAATATTAACCCCAACATTTTTGAGGTCATCGCGCAACACCAGTACATTATTACTACAGATCCATGATAATTAATCCCTTGTCATGGTCTACAATGATAACATTAATATAAAGTGTCGTTATCTAAACACATCATTACGCGCTCCTCACAGGGGGCTCCACATATATACATCATAGGTTCCTTTATACTAATCACTCCACTGAACACTTGTACATTCAGTAGCGCTTTGGTTACTTCACATAATTTAAACATTTTACAAAGCATTAACATTCCATCAACATCTATGAAAGTTATATATTCGATACATATCACCGAGTCTCATCTCACGAATAATTCTTGACAGATTAAATCAAGAATTACAATACTCATTTCACCCAAAACGTATTTACAAGTTGATTTTCATGCAAGGCATTCTTTACATGCTAATTGACAATGAACATTTCAAATTTACACAATACTTGTGAACAAATTTTAATAGTGTTACACCGCATTATATTTACACATAATAAATCTGTTGATATAGTTGATAGTCACCAAAACGCGATGGAGCTTTTCTTTCGCGGTTTGATCTACGAACATTCGCATTCAACTCAGTTGGGGAGACCGTTTCTTCATTAGTTGTCTCTGAGACACGTGTGGGATCAGGGGATGAAACACTGGGCGTATGAGATGGCGGTGATGCAGGTTGACTGACTGGGCGTGGTGGCGATAACTGGCGCCCGTCACAAGCTGATTTACCTACAGTGGGTGTTGATGATGGAGATGAAGGGTGAAGAGATGATGTTGGTAACTCAGCAGAGCTAGCAATTTCAATTTCACCTGGCGCAAGATTACGCGGTTGAAATGGGGGATGACTTATAATAGAGGGTTGAAATGGATTCCCACTACGAGCATGTCTCTCCTGTCTGGGTAATGCTGAACTGCGCGTGTCATAACGTGGGCGTTCACTGTCTGAGTCTGATGACTCTGTCTCGCTTTCTAAGCTTACCTTCTTGCGCGGAATTGCAGTATTAGAAGATACCTTAGCCTGGGGATCAAGCTTGGGACCACGATTGTCAATCAATGATCCCACTGGCAGTAGCATGTTTCTATGGAGGACCCGCTGTTTGCCTGAGGACTCATGTTTGACACAAAATACAGGTATCTCTGGGTCAGGCTTCGAGTCAACAAGGTAAACCTCCCTATGCCACTTGTCCGCCAGTTTGTGCGGCCCTGTGAATGCGACTTGTCTGATTAAGACTCTGTCGCCGACACTCAGTGTAGCACCATGGACACGTTTGTCATAGCATTGTTTTTGTCTCTCCTGACTAACTTTCGCATTGGATACAGCAACGTCATAAGCGGTTGTTAATCTTTGCTTTAGTTTCTCCACATAGTTTCCATATTCTGTTTCAACTGTTTGGGCCTCCCCCTTTACCCCCAGTACGATATCTACAGGCAACCTCGGTTGTCTGCCGTACATTAGAAAGAAAGGTGAGAACCCAGTGGAGCTATTTTCCGTACAATTGTAAGCGTGTGTAATTGGTCCGACATGGGCTCTCCAGTTTGACTTCTGGCTGTCTGCCAAAGTTCCCAGCATGCCCAAGAGGGTTCGATTATACCTCTCGCATTGTCCGTTACCCATAGCGTGATAGGGTGTTGTATGCGACTTTTCAATGCCAGCCAATTTGCACAATTCACTTATAACTTTCGACTCAAAATTTCGACCTTGGTCGCTATGTAATCGTCTTGGAAAACCATAGTGATTGATAAAATGGTTGAATAGTACTTCAGCAGTGGTCTTTGCTGTTTGATTTCGGGTGGGTACGGCCAAAGCATATCGTGTGAAGTGGTCAGTGACGACTAGTATGTCTTTTATGCCGCCTTTGGATTCTTCGAGACTTAGGAAATCCATGCATACCAATTCCAGCGGCTGTGTGGTATTAACGGATACCAAAGGAGCGATCGGTGGAGCCCCTTTACGCCGAATGCAAGTCATGCACTTCCTGAGCCAGTCATTGGCGTCGGCGTACATTCCCGGCCAATAAAAGCGTTGTTGGAGTAGTTTATTAACTTTGTCACGGCCTAAGTGGCCAAGGTCATCATGCACTCCTCGCAGCGCCACTTCGTGAAGCGATCGAGGAATAACTAACTGGAAAATTTCATTATTTTGCAGACAGCATTTGCGGTACAAGATGCCATTTTTCATGGTGAGTTTGGTCAACTGACGTTGTAAAATCTTTTCCCGTGATGAGAGGGTACGATAGTCTTTCATTTTGTGGCCAGATTGATTTGTGATTTGCGAAATAACGTCAGCCAATAATGGGTCTGCGTTTTGTTTCGCTATCCAGTCATTTACCGTCATCATTGTCAATGCAGTGTCAGGTATGTTTTCAAGTAAGTGTCCGTCAATCGTCAGGGATTCCACAAGAGGTACTGAAGCACTCAACTGACATACTGCCGTTACTACATCATTGGTCAGTTCGCTCTTTGTGATACCTGGAAGGCGCGATAAAGCGTCTGCGTCCACATTCAGTTTTCCACTTCGGTATTTGATGTCAAAGTTGAAACTTGCTAAAGCGGAGAGCCAGCGATGTCCAGTGGCGTCCAACTTAGCGGTAGTCAAGACATATGTGAGAGGATTGTTGTCTGTTAGAACCGTGAATCGACTCCCATACAAATAATCTCTAAACTTGTCTGTTACAGCCCATTTTAACGCCAAAAATTCCAGCTTATGGGCCGGATAGTTGCGTTCAGATGCAGATAATCCGCGACTGGCGTACGCAATAACTCTTGAGCCATCTCTCTGCTCTTGATACAATACTGCCCCAAGTCCTTCTCCACTAGCATCGACATGTACCCGGAATGGCAACGTAAAATCCGCATAGCCAAGAATAGGAGCAGAAGTCATGGATTCAATCAGAGCATGAAAAGCGGACTCTTGAACTTCAGTCCAGTAAAAGCCCTGTCGTCTGCCAACTGATCTATGTGTCGATGTATGACCAGTGTCACATTTGAGTAAGTCATAGAGTGGTCGTGCAAGTTTGGCGTAGTCCTTTACGAAACGTCTGTAGTAGCCGGTAAAGCCTAAAAAACTACGAAGCTCTTTCACATTTTGGGGAATAGGCCAGCGTCTGACGGCAGAGATTTTCTCTTCATCAGTGCTGATGCCTTCTGCTGAGATAATGTGTCCTAGATATTTCACCTCTTTCTTAAACAGAGAGCATTTAGAGGGTTTCAGTTTCAGGCCATGTTGCCGCAGTCTCCGAAAAATGTTTTCTAGATGGATAACATGCTCTTCAAAAGTATTTGAGAACACGATGATGTCGTCAAGATATAATAGGCATTGGGTTAGATGTAAATCACCCATACAAGCTTCCATTAATCGCTGGAATTTTGCGGGCGCGTTTACCATACCATAGGGCAACCGGTTAAATTCATAGAATCCCAGGGGGCCCGCTGTGAATGCAGTTTTATGTTTGTCTTTCTCGCATAGTTCCATTTGCCAGTACCCGGCTTTTAAATCTAAGGTTGAGAACCAGCGTGCTCCAGCCAGTGTTTGTACTGTTTCTTCAATACGGGGCAAAGGATGCGCATCTTTGATGGTCTTTGCATTTAGCTTTCTGTAATCTATGCAAAAGCGCAACGAGCCATCTTTCTTTCTAACCAGCACGACTGGAGAGGCATAGGGACTGGAACTGGGTCTTATCACCCCTGAGCTCAGCATCTCTTGCACATGCTCACGAACCTCCTGTATCATGTTAGGAGGGATAGGCCGATAACGCTCTTTGAAGGGAGTGTCATCGTTAAGATTTATAGGATATTGCATACGATCGGTATGGCCAAGCTCATTGTCGGATAGAGCAAATATATCCTGCCACTTTTCCAACATTCCCCGCACCAGTTGTGTGCCATTTTCATCGGCTTGGAGATGTTGAAGGTCAAAATGATCAACAACAGAATTTGAGTTAACCTCCTTGATTGCATCAGTATTGTTTTGGCAAAATGCCTTTACTTGGGGAACAGTAGGCACCATAGTAACTTGCCTCAATTCGGCTACAGTTGTTTTAGCTGGGATGGTTATTACTTTGTTAGTCAAGTTATGTATTTCTACACCAACCCTGGAGGCAGATGAAGAGTGGCTGACGATAGACTGTAGGGTTGGTACAAGTGTTAGGCCGTTAGGCAGCGTGGGGTAATCACCGTCCTCGCTCACCGTCAAAATGTTGCCTACTGGACCAGCCCTAATGATACCATGTATTAGCATTTTACTTTCACCAGGGATAATCACTTGTTTGTGACATTGTACAGTGCCCACCTTACCATCATGATCGATGGATTTTTGCCTCATCTGACAGCTTTGTATAGCACGATGCCATTCTTGGACGTTCACTGTCACATCCCCAGTAACTTCTATGCTTCGATTTATAACGTTTGTGCCGATGATAACTGGGACAGAAGAGTTGTAGGTAGTATCAGGGACCACTAACACAGGAGTTGGGATTACCAAGGATTCACCAAACACGGTATCTGGGATTTCAACGTTTACATTGACGACTCCGTCATATAATATGGATTGTCCACCCGCTCCCTCAATGTTCAAAAACGCATCCAGTGGTAATATTTCAGTAGCCAGATTTTCTTGTACAAACCATTTTGCAACCGTGGTTACTTGTGACCCTGTGTCAAGGAGAGCTTGGCATGAGACCTTTTCAATTTGAATTTCTACTAAATTCGATTTTCCGAAGAGATCTACTTTGGGGAAATTTAATGTGGATGTGTTCCTAACGCACTCCGTGTTCCTCCCTCCGACACGGGTGCCTCTTGGTTTAAAGGAAAACCGTTAATGTGTATCTTTGCTCGACATTTTGATACATCATGTCCCCTTCTTTCGCATCTGGTGCACTTAACCACTTGTTTGTGGGGGGAACGTTTTTCGCCAGGTCCGTAGGATGCCTGTTGAGGCCCCCTTTGTTCCAAATAGCGAACCCTACTCGAAATCCCAGTGACCGAAACTTCGAGTTTAGCAACCTGATCTATAAGTTGGGACAACTTTGTGAGTACCTCATTATTGGTGTCTATCTGCTGAGGAGCAATCATTTTGTTACGATCAGAAACTTTGCTGGAAGTGCTATATTCATGTTCGGCTGTCCTTATGGCTTTCACCAAGTCTTCGTACGACAAGCCAGCGTCAAATTTATGCCTAGTGGTATTTTTGAGTTTTTCATTGACAAGTCCCAGCCAAAACTGGGTACGTAGCATGCTTTTGGCAAGTGGCTCGCTAACTCCGACCTTGTCTTTTATTTGTGACAGTAATTCTTCCAGCCTACAACCCCAGATTGTTGGTGATTCGCTAGATTTTTGTTTGGCACTATAAAATTCCTGATACAATTGTTCCAGAGACAGGATGTTTCCAAAGATAACATCAAACTTTGTTAAAAGGTCAACTACAGTTACCCGCTCACCCTGGTATCTCATGACTTGGGCAGCGGTACCTCTCAACGAGCGCCGTACGGCTTGAAGAATTGAGCCTGTTGAATAACCCTCTGTTATCAAACATCGAACTTCATATTTCCACTGTTCATATGTTAGTTCGCCTTTCCCAGCATCTCCTGAGAAATTCGGGATTTTAACAAAGTGATCATGAGGGGGGTTTACTGGATGGGTGGACTCACTGGATGAAATGTCAGGGGATTGGGATTGTGCATGGCGGGTGTCCTGCCATCTAGTTATCTGCAGCTCGTGTTCAGCTCCCGCGATTCTCAGCATAGGAGTTTGACCACATACCGAGCGGCCAGATGCTTCCGACACCGCTTTAGGTACACATTCAGCATTTTTAAATAAAATGTATGCTGTGCCTTTAAAGGCGCGAGATTCCCTATCATAAACAAGAAGTATGTCCTCTACATCACCCACATCGCCATAATCGTTTTCAAGGTCACTTGCAGAGGTGTCAGAAGACAAACCAGAAATATAAAGTGCACGTTCGTGCGAAGTCATTTTGCTCAAAATGGCCCCGATTGGGTATCCAACTGCCAAATATCAATATCAAATATAGTCAGTCGGAAATGAAATACTAACTGTCCAACAATCATTAGATAAGGACAGGTCAAGCTGGTCTATATTAGGTCATAAAACTACTAAAATGACTGATCAGAAAAAGGGGTTAGCAATTGAATGAGTAAAGTTGGTGTAAAGGGTTAGACTTGTTGATCAATGGAATATGAACAAGGTGTATGGATGGTAACTTTAAACTAATGACAACGCTACACGAGTTTTTACACTGACACCTTAATTACCTACAAGCGCAAGTTTCATGCCTCTATATACTTTGTAATATTATTTAACACCAGAATTTACACTCATAAAACAAATAATGTCACATTCATAGCACAGTCACTCATTTCACTTCATGTCATACCGTGAATTGCCGCCTTTCACTAAACATACGAGAAGGAACATTGGGACTCTCGTTTAATGAGATAGAAAAGTCCAATAAGTAATGTTCATTACTGATGATAACATAAAATGACCGCAATTTCAGAAAAAGGTACTTGGTCACCTGGTCACCAGAAAGGACGTTCACAAATTGTCAATCAAGATAACAGGTTTAAAAAAATATGCACTCACTCATGGCGGTTAGGGATGCTTCCTCATCAGTAGTGGATCCCGTTGTCCAGGTTCGCCGTGTTGTGAAGAGCTGAGAGCCTTGTGATGTATCAGCTGTTGAAGAAATGCACTGAGTTTCACCCAGTGACCGCAATCGGGTCTGATCTGCGGGGGCGGTAGTTCGCGCGGTTTACTGAACACAGGTACTGCTCAGCGAGGTCCAGGGTCAGCGGTCTGCTTGTCCCGGACACGATGCACTCCGTCGTCACACGGTCGCTGCCACCACAGTGCTGCTCATCGGGCGGCCTGGTTCCTCATGACAGCTTCGGTACACGGAGTTGAGCAATTACCTCACAAATACGAGGTCGCCGTTGATTTTGGCATGGTAAAGGGTCAACTGTGAGCTGAGACGTAGTTATGCGGAACAATTAAAGGTCTTACATTTAAGTATCCATGGGTAAACAAAGTTATTTCAATATACTTCATAAACCCGGAACCGTATTGCCTTTGAGCTGGCCGGCACAGCTTCGCATAAACTATTATTACCAAAAGCCAATTAAAGTCCCATCGGTGACGCCATTGTTGTAGCGACTCGTATCAAGTGGTTTGAACTGGTTTATTTCCTGTAAATACAGATGGCATTGTCAAAGTATGTTAACAATGATAGAGCAGTGGACGGTCTGTCCCTGTCGATACATACAATGCAAACTCGAATACCTAATAAGAGTTCTAAATATAAAATGAGAATGGATACTAGTAGCATAAATAAAGTACGTAGGCTTACCTGTAAATACAGATGGCATTGTCAAAGTACGTTAACAATGATAGAGCAGTGGACGGTCTGTCCCTGTCGATACATACAATGCAAACTGCCGGCGTTTCGCGCCAAAGCCTATTTATAGTAGATAGTTGTGTATTGCAACTAGCAAGAAAGAACCAATCAGTGCGATTGAATCAGGGTCAAGTCAGGTCGGGTAACTATGAATAAATAACGTTGTGCGGAAGTTATTTCCTGTTACATTATTTTGCGGGTGTCCCATAATTTTACAGAGCTCTGGGACTACCCATTGCCGTACCTATCAGAATCATGTGCTGGTCTTATAAGGCCAGGTGCAGAAAAAGGGTGACATTTCGTTAAAAATATAAATTTAATACAACATAAAATGTATTTCTCATTCTGAATTCTAAATGGGTCGAGGCTATAATAATTACAGGATTAAATCAACTGTGTTGTGCATGCTAGTGAGCAGCTAAAGATTAGTGTTTACCACCGTTACTGTTGGGACAATAGGAACCCTAGATGTGTAACATGCATAGGTAAGGTTAAGAAGCCATAAAATGTAAACAGAGGTTACTAATCGATATTATGATACTGTTTTCTAATAATTTCTGTACGAGTTGAAGGACCTGTCTTTTCAAGAACCCAATGCTTTCACTAACATTAAAACCTATCCAGGGACCTGTACCCCCAACCCTGATTTGCCTAAATGTTATATGCATGGTCAAAGCTATTTTTTTGCCGCAAAGACGAAGCAACATTTTTTAAACAATATTCAGCGCAAGATTTTCTTATGCAAGAATGACATAGCCCCCGCCCTTGGATATCAAGTGGTTCATCACTTATGTAGTGTTACAGAGAGAAAGAAAAAATGTATTGCCCTCTCTTATAGACTATTGTCTATAAATTCATTAGCCATTGAAAGTTTATCAATTTTTATGGCTGTCTTTTCCATTTGACATTTGTACAGTTAATATCATATACCTAATGTTTTTCTCTTTGCAGGCAAAGAGTATGATGGCACATTGACCAACATGCTTCGCGTCGTTTCTGAGAGCAAGATGTATGATGCAGTGGCTCGGATACACTCTAGAGGCACAATTCATTCAGGATACAAGAAGGTCAAAGAAATAGTAGATCGCGAATATTATGGAATTCCCAGGAACTATATTCAGAACTTTTGTAAGTCTTGTCCTGTCTGTGAGAAGGCCCAGCCACAGTCATGCCGTCCGCCTCTTAAGCCGATCGTCGAGGAAGAGTTTCTCCATCGCATCCAGGTGGACCTCATCGACATGCGGCACTCACCGGATGGAGACTTCAACTACATCTGCCATGTCGTCGATCACTTTTCAAAATTTCATGTTCTTTTTCCACTCAAGACAAAATCAGCGAATGAAGTTGCTACTATGTTAGAAGAACGTGTCTTGGCATATTTTGGTACGCCTAGAATCTTTCATTCAGACAATGGGAGAGAGTTTGTCAATAGTGTGCTGAGATCTTTGTTTGAGCAATGGGGTGGTGACACCCTGTTTGTAAATGGTAGACCTCGCCATTCGCAG
The DNA here is from genome assembly GCA_964019135.1 of Arenicola marina. Taxonomy (NCBI): domain Eukaryota; kingdom Metazoa; phylum Annelida; class Polychaeta; family Arenicolidae; genus Arenicola; species Arenicola marina. The sequence goes on along the minus strand of OZ025264.1, from coordinate 28,927,883 downwards.
TCCCAAGGATGTGTGGAGAATGGAAACAAGGTCGTTGAAGACAAGCTGGGCAAATTAAAAGCAGAGTTGTGTGAAGATGAATCATCGTTTCCCTGGGCATCATGGCTACCCAAAGTCATGTATTGTATGAATGTTCCTGTGTCCGAAACAACAAAAGCGTCTTCGTTTGAAGTTGTGTTCGGCCAGAAGCCAAGAGGCAATGTCTTGGCAGATGCACGTTCAGGTGTGTTAAATGAAGAAGTGATAGGACAGTCAGATGGTGGTGAGCACGAGGTGAATGGTGATGAGCAAGGGGTTGATGGTATGCAAGGGTTTGATGGTGAGGAGCAAGAGGTTGATGGTGGTGAGCAAGAGGTTGGTGGTGAGCAAGGGGTTGATGGTGATGAGCAAGAGATTGATGGTGATAAGAAAGAGGTTGATGGTGGTGAGAAAGAGGTTAATGGTGGTGAGCAAGACGTTGGTGGTGAGCAAGGGGTTGATGGTGATGAGCAAGAGATTGACGGTAAGGAGCAAGAGGTTGATGGTGGTGAGAAAGAGGTTAATGGTGGTGAGCAAGAGGTTGGTGGTGAGCAAGAGGTTGGTGGTGAGCAAGGGGTTGATGGTGATGAGCAAGAGATTGATGGTAAGGCGCAAGAGGTAGATGGTGGTGAGAAAGAGGTTAATGGTGGTGAGCAAGAGGTTGGTGGTGAGCAAGGGGTTGATGGTGATGAGCAAGAGATTGATGGTAAGGCGCAAGAGGTTGATGGTGAGGAGCAAGAGGTAGATGGTGATGAGCAAGAGATTGATGGTAAGGCGCAGGAAGTTGATGGTAAGGAGCAAGAGGTAGATGGTGATGAGCAAGAGATTGATGGTAAGGCGCAGGAGGTTGATGGTGAGGAGCAAGAGGTAGATGGTGGTGAGCAAGAGGTTGATGGTGGTGAGGACGAGGTTGGTCATATGATGAAGCTCATGTGGATGCTATGTATCGATTCTTCGAAGCTGAGTGAAAAGTGTTAAGAAAACCTCAACTTCATGGTATGAGACTGTGGAAGATATTGCAAAAGTGTGGACGTAAGGGATGGATTGGAAGTTGCTCCGGAAACTGGTGTGAGTTTGGTTCGTTTGCAGTTAAGGAAGAAAGTTCACATAGAAACTTTAAAGAATGCTGAGCGGATGCGCAAGAAGTACAAGAAGAAGTATGGGGAAAAAATTGTACTCTTTGACGCTGGTGACACTGTCACTGTTGGCATTCCAAAGGCGGACAGAACGACATGCGAATTTAAGCGTCTACCGGCAAAGATTCATGAAGTTTGTGGTGTGGTCGATATGGCGTATGGGTTGGCGACAGAGGTTGGGTTGTTAAAAGGGAAATACCGTGCTGGAGACCTAGCTCTGCACCATAGCTCTGTTACGGTTGTTACTGGCAATACAGTAACACTAAGAGAGGCAGCCCGCCGCTTAAATCCGTCTAGTACATTTCTGAAAAAGAGATGTACATGTACAGGAAAGTGCACCAACAAGAGATGTCCCTGTGTGAAACAAGATATCAAGTGCAGCACCCATTGTCACCCATCCCATGCCTGTAACAACACAGAAGTGTATCCTGGTCCTGTGAAGGCATCGACTAAATTTATGTCAGATGAAGATTTGGGGAAGGTAGAGAGAGAGGGGGAGTGGCTTAATGATATCCACATGAAGGTAGCCATGCAGTGAGCTGATCCGGGCTGATGCCCCACACATTGAGGGCCTAAATGACCCTGTCTTACAAGGGAATTTGTCATGGAATCAGCCAACATCTGAATTTGTGCAGATCATTCATTGTAATGGAAACCACTGGGTCACAGTGACAAACATTGGTACCCCAGAAGCAGTGAACGTGTACGACAGCATGCACAGTATACCAAGTGTTGCGACCCAGAAAGTTGTCTGTGACTTACTGCATAGCTCTGCTAAGGCAGTAAAGTTTAATGTCATGCATGTCGACCGTCAGCCAGATGGTAACAGTTGCGGCCTGTATGCCATTGCTTTTGCAGTGTCACTGTCTGTCGGCCAGAATCCAGTAAATCTGACATATGAGAAGGTTACCATGTGGTCCCATCTGGCGAGGTGTTTCCGAAATGGTCAGTTGCTGCCAGTTCCTGCTTCAGTCACTATGAGAAGAAGGACAATATTAAAAGTGGCTACAATTGACATCTTTTGCACATGTCGTAAGCCTGATGATGGTACAATGATGGTTTGCTGCGACAAATGTCGTGAATGGTTCCACGGCAGTTGTGTGGACCTTTCGGCAAAACCGAGGTGCGATTCTTGGATGTGTTTGGTTTACCTTAAGTGAGAGTAGCCACTATAAGGTGATCTAAGGTGCTAGGAAGAATGAGTAAATGGAGTCTTGCATGCCTGGTACATACTACTATTGTCATTGTTGCTATTGTGTGTATGGTCTGGGATCAGATATGCCATCAGATTGCTTGATGATTATATATACATTGTTGTAAGATATTGAAGTGTGCCTTGTACCGGTCTCTGTATTAATATACCTCAATGCATGTTGTAGCACCAAGGATTAACGGTGCCAATTACATTTGCTTTCTGATAGATTTTATCATGCCACATTTTGTGTGATAAATAAAATCCTTTAAACTTCACAATGCATTATACTATTTTCGCTACATAGCCACAAAGTACTCAAAGAGTTTAAAATCTGTTAATTCATTACAACAAATTTCAACAGTATAGTCCTAGGATATAACTCAGCCCATATTTAGCCATTCTCCTTACTGCTATAATCCCAACCATCACTGATTAAAGCTCACTGCAATTATACCTAGGTCCACCCTTTCTTCGGCTGCAACCCAGTAACAAATTAAGTGCCAAGTCTTGCTTTGCACTATCCAACCGTGTAAAATGTATTGAATGCTACAAAAACACTGGTCGGCGGGAAAGACTGAAATTGATGCTAAATATTTCGCATAACTTGTTAAAAATACTGTAGATCTATGGGTCTAAGTTTTGTTAGAAGTAGACATGGCCAGAATGATTTAACGTTGCTCCACTCTATATCACTCAGAATTCCCATCTGGGCCAGAATTATATCAGAATTATTCCAACTTGGGCCAGCTCTGTATTGGAATTCTTATTTGGGCCAGAACCATGTAAGAATAATTCTAATTCGGGTCAGCGCTATGTTGGAATGTCTTACTATACAGTATATAGTAGGTGACAGGTAATTTATAAATTTAAGCATTTCACTTTCAACTGCTAGCAACTTAATGGTTGCTTATTATTATTATTCAAATGCAGAAAGATTGAATTCCACACGATTCCGATATGGCCGCGCCATGTGGGAATTCCTATTTGGCGCAGCGCCATATGAGAATATTCCCACATGGCGCGGATCACGACATGGCGCAGACCGATGGCACATGGTCAACTCTTGGCGCAAGTGCCCCCAGGCAAGCCCGCTTCTCTAGTCTAGGGGCACAACGGTAACAATGTTAAAATCCTTCGACGTTAGTAGGGAATCGACTGTAGCTTTTATTATGACGAAAATTCGTCATATGTCAGTTGTTTCACTAAAAAAAGTCGCCTTGTGATCTAACGGCTGTATACATCTGTTCGCAGTCTTTAGTATCTAATAGCTAGGTTATAGGGCTACACCATACTCGTCATCCAGGTTAAAAGGTCAAAGGTCAAGGTCACAGCGATTTTTTGAAAAAATAACTAAAAACGCTTATATCTCCGTTGATATTGACGCTAGAGATCTCTGGTCAGTTTCAAGATGTGCTAGCATTCAAGGCGCAATTTTCGGGTATTGTTCACTTTTTTTATGCGTAATACTCATTTACGAGTAAAATGAGGTCGTACGTTTTGCGGAAAACGCACTAAATGACCTCTGTCAGTTTTCTCGCTTTTGGGCACATTTGCCATCAAGCTATCGCTATGATGTTCTAATATGCCATAGAAATATGAATTGAGATGAGTTGTGTCGAATCTTAGAGTTCTCTGATGCGTCACGTGACGTCACGATGACGTCACTTTTGGTACTTTAAAAAAATCGTCAAATATCAGAAAAAAATCCCAAAAATGAGTGAATAGCATCATATTGTAGGAAACGTAGTTCCTCGTATATCTGCAAACTAAAAACAATGTGTTCCTATCTTACTTCCGGTTCCAGGGCCGACGGCAGTTCTCTATGGGACTTCCCATGTTAAAGCGCTGTATCTTTAGGCTGGGGAAAAGGTTTTGTCGTGTATTTCACAAGTGCCTCCATCAAGCGACACCGGCATTTTTTTCTTAGTTAAGCATGATACATAGTAGCCTCAGTGCTTATCGCATGCGATTGGAGCAAATAGTGACGTCACAGGATTTTTTTGAAATTTGGCCAATGGTGAAAGATACGGCTTTTTGGTGTTAGCAGAGGCTCCCACGGGTGTCCTATTCAAGCCATCACTCAATGCTTGCACCTGTGGATGGATAATACTAAACGGAGTCATAATCTGTCAACATGGTTCCATAGCCACATTACTTTTCGGTATATAGTCGAAATCGTTTAATATGGGATTCTATGGGGAAAAATTAACTTGATCGAATATGACCTACTTCCGCTCAAGCTATTTCAGTCTCCTTCGCCACGCAGTGAGGTAATATCACCTTAAAGCAAGTTATAAGAAAAACACGGCGATATCTTACCTTTTGTTTCCATGGCAACGAAGCCACTGGCCTAATGATAAACATACAGATTCTTGCCATTGAAAGAAAAATCGTCAAAAATCAGATAAAAATGCTAAAATTGCATTCTTTTCGCCAACTAGTTGCCAATAAGCATCTACAGATCACTTAATGCTTCAATCAGGCGGATGTTGCTCAGTTATGGCGCTAGAGCGCTTCAAAGTGGGACGACACCTTTGCGGGGCCACCAATGATGAGTGAATGGAGATTGTGTCCATCTTTAAAACAACGTCAAAATTAAGAAAAACATGCCAGAGCTGCGATCTTTACGCCAAATGGTAGGGACCATTGATCGGCAGAGAACTAGTAAAAGAAACAAATGAGTCGCTATATCACTTCGCATGCAGTGTTCTTTGTTCTTGTCCTAGGTCTCCGTGTCTCCGCAATGATGAACTAATGCAACTTTTGGCCATTTCGTCAAGCCATAGCTGAATGACTATTCTTTCTATCGCCAAGCTCTTCAATCGAATAAGTTGTGGCAGTAAACCTTGGCGTATTGCCACTTGGACGTTGTCGTGCGTCACGTCATAACGTCACTATGACGTCATGACGTCACACATCTTACGTAAGCTATTACTCAGCTATTATAAGGTATGGCGACTTTCGGGTCGCTTGACGTTGCAGGTCGTGTTCAGGGACAGTTTGTGCCGTGTGTAACTTTTTTGGCGCAGGGGATAAGTATGCGTCAAAAATGACGTCATAGCTAACGTGCCCCTACGAAATGTTGGGTTTGCTTTGTTTTCAGCCACTTTGGCAATAGGTGTCATAACCCGAGTTGATAAGTAGACATATTAAAGAAATAGTAGCTATCTTGAGCATTTTTGCGAACGTCAAATGACGTCATGTCACGTCACGATGACGTATTATTAGATAAAAAGTAAAATTCGTAGCGCCATTCATAATGAGTCAAGCAATCGCTCTTGAGAACAAAATTTCATGTTCACTAAAACACGTCGTCTTCAGAGACACCTATGGCGAGGGGGCGTCAACGTCATAGCTTACGTGCTCCTACGAAAGTTTGGGCCTGCTTGATGTTCAGCTAATTTGGCAATAGCTACCATCACCCACAAGTTCATGAGTTCACCCATGATTAACCGTAAGTACCGTAAGTAGGTATACTTAACAAAATAGAAGCCATCGCGAATATTGTCGTGATCGTCAAATGAAGTTCGTGAAGTCATGAAGACATAATAAATAAAAGATACGAAAGTACCGTTAATATTGCTTCAAGAGAAGCGTCTTGGCTTCAAACTGGATGCTCCGCCTACAGTGCCACACTGCCTGTCGAAGGCAGCATTTAGCACAAATTGCCCCTATTAGGCCCTTTAGCGGACATTGGCCCTGACGACTCGTAACGTCGCCATTAATACAGCTTCCATATTTACTTATGGATTTTCGTCCTCGACCCATGGTCGAATATCTCTTGTTATAATGCGGGCGCGTACAATAATAGTGCTTACGTATTCTATATACCTTGTTCTATCTTCTGACATCAAGAAAGTGTGTCAACACTAGATTTTTGCAGTCATATTTTCGCGAACAAATGTTGGAGCATGCGACTTTTCCCTACCAACCGTCATGCGTATGCAGCGCCACCTGGCGAATCCTGCCACCATTTGAACCATTTGTAGCCTGGGTAAGCTGGTACCGCCGCTCAAACTCATACAAATAAGAGCGGGTGTTAGGTATTGCGCGTAGGTCAAGGTCACGGCATTTCTATCTTGCCCGATAGGTGACGCACTACTCCCACGTAACTGGTTCCCCTGTGCGGAGATACAGGATAACTCTTTTCACTACTCTACTCAGTGTTAACATGAACGAGCAAATCCAGAATTTAGATCTTTTGTACGGCAAGTACGTGAATGTGCGAAAGGCTCTCGTGAAACTGAACATAGAATCAGAAAAGGAGTACAACCACTTGAGACCAAAGCAGTTGCAGGGCATTTCGGAGGCCTCAAAGGGAGACCACTCACAACTCTCAAACCGTTTATCCTTTTTTTTGGAGTAGCTGTCAAATATGAAGTAATTATGATGGATTGAGCAAATATGTATCAGACAATTGAGAAGAGATATGTAATTTAATATATCATATGTATCAAATCTATAATTAAGAATTTTCAATATTTCATTACATAGATTAGGCATTGAATATTTGCAAGCCCAAGAATGCTTTGCTGTATTATATAAATAAAATTGATACACTGTTTTCCTTTCCATACATTACATTACATTTCATTTATATTTATATTTAAATGATTTACCAAAAAATAAGTACCGGTAGAACTTACACATCTTCAATTTTCACATCATCTTTGGTACTAAAGTGCTGCATCAGCGATGAACTGGACCCTGGGCATAATCTCATGGAACACCAAATATTGCTACTGCATGATCAAGCAGGTATTCCTCAAGCCCTATGGATAGATGGATTGGTTTTTTAATTAGACTACTTAATTGTGTACAAGCATAAGCTGAACTGTCCAAAATATATCTTAGGATAATAGGATTATAAATTTTAGTGTAAGCATAGTTTTTTTTACAATGTAGTGTAAGTATAGTTTGTCACGATGTAGCATAAGTGGTTATAGATTGATAAATTTAACACATACAGTTCAGTACATGAACTAAATATTAAAGATGGTACAAGTAATTGCAAGGGCTGGGGTATCATTTTCTTGGGGAGGGGAGGGGAATTGTCAATAGAATATTGATATTATACAGTGCATAATATCATGTGCTGGTACTTGCAGGTTGTCTAAGTGGCATTTGCATTGCTAAAAATAAAAATAAAATAAAAATGTGTCAGAGATTTATTTATTTTTTGGGGAGGCTCTGTTAACCAATCTGAGTGTCTATCTGAGCATTTCTAAATGGCATTGCGCACCATTTTCATGCACCAGCATTACTGAAATGAGTGAGACAGGAAAGTGTTATAAACAAAATTGTGAAGGATCTTCATTTGCGTAAGATATTATGCACCTATATTAAATAATAAAAATTCAGCAGCATCTTAAAATTGTTTCATGCCCACCTAAACAATGTCCAGAATGTCTCTCTGGGGGAGGGGTAATTCTCAGCCCCTGTCATACACTGCCATAAGGAAAATGTGTCAAAGAGGGGAGTGTTACTTATTTTCCTCAAAGGTTCTATCCACTGAATAATTTTCTTGTGGGGCTGTGTCAACCTATATTAAATATTAAGAACTCTGCAGCATTTCTAAGTGGCATTCCCAACCATTTCATGCACCGCCATTAATGAAATATGTCAGAGAGGGGAGTGCTAATAATTTTCTTGTGGGGCTGTGTCAACTGATTACAGGGAATGTTTTAGAAACCTAGTGTATTGAACTTCAATTGTGCAAAATATTATGCATCTATATTAAATATTAAGAACTCTGCAGCATTTCTAAGTGGCATTCCCACCCATTTCATGCACCGCCATTAATGAAATATTTCAGAGAGGGGAGTGCTAATAATTTTCTTCTGGGGCTGTGCCAACTGATTACAGGGAATGTTGTAGAAACCTAGTGTATTGAACTTCAATTGTGCAAAATATTATGCATTTATATTAAATATTAAGAACTCTGCAGCATATTTAAGTGGCATTCCCACCTATTTCATGCACCGCCATTAGTGAAATATGTCAGAGAGGGGAGTGCTAATAATTTTCTTGTGGGGTTGTGGCAACTGATTACAGGGAATGTTGTAGAAACCTAGTGTATTGAACTTCAATTGTGCAAAATATTATGCATTTATATTAAATATTAAGAATTCTGCAGCATTTCTAAGTGGCATTCCCACCCATTTCATGCACCGCCATTAGTGAAATATGTCAGAGAGGGGAGTGCTAATAATTTTCTTGTGGGGCTGTGTCAACTTATTACAGGGAATGTTGTGGAAACCTAGTGTATTGAACTTCAATTGTGCAAAATATTATGCATTTATATTAAATATTAAGAACTCTGCAGCATTTCTAAGTGACATTCCCACCCATTTCATGCACTGCCATTAATGAAATAATGTCAGAGAGGGGAGGGCTAATAAGTTTTTTGTGGGGCTATGTCAACTGATTACAGGGACTGTTGTAGAAACCTAGTGTAGTTAACTTCAATTATGCAAAATATTATGCACCTATATTAAATATTGAGAACTCTGCAGCATTTTAAAGTTGTGGCATTTCCACCAACACAATGCCTCTCTGGACTGTCACGAACTGATATGACATGGATGCGCAAATGTAGTACACAAGTGAGTTTATCCACTTAATCAATGCATATTTATGGGTAATAATCCATACGTATACGTTGGGTTATATGTTTGCCGCCTGACATGTTTGTCTACCTTCAAAATTAGAGAACAGTCTTCACTGACATAACGCCGCGGCCTGGCACCGCTTTAACTGCACACATGAAGGTCAAGGCCGTTAATGGTGGTTAACACCGGGCCCTTGCTGAGCCGCGAAGTTGGGACCGCGGAACCAGGCTATAGCCTGGGTCCCAAACTTTGTAACAGTCAATGACCTGTGAAAGAGGGCGCTGCTGTTGTCCTTAAGTTAGTGAGCGACTGACAAGACCCTCTAGCGGAGAGTCATATGCTAACGGAGAGGAGGAACCAAGTCGCATTCACAGGTACCGGCATCCGCCAAAAACAAATACGGATGGCTGGTCGGGAACAGTTGTGTGCTCCAACATTTCTTCGCGAAAAATATAATCGAAACAACCTAGTATCGACACACCTTTTTGATGTCAGATGATAGAACAAGGTATATAGAATACGTAAACACTATGATTGTTCGAGCACACATTATAATAAAAGCTACAGTCGATTCCCTACTAACGTCGAAGGATTTTAACATAATAAAAATTGTTACCGTTGTGCCCCTAGAGAAGCGGGCTTGCCTGGGGGCACTTGCGCCAAGGTCAACTCTAGAAGGAAGGGTGTTCTTCGATGGTCTAAGATATGGACCCTGAGCAGTCCAGTTTAATACTTACAATTTTCTCTTCATTCAAATGACGGTGCAAAATTACTCGATATCATATCGCAATCATCGTTCTTAAAATAATTGCACGCCTTGCATATACTTTCATCTAATATGTGTATCATGATACTTGGTTCAACCTGTCAGCCATTTGTTACATTTCTAATAGGTCAGCCAATATACAGAAGCAATTTCTAATTGTACACAAAATATATTACTTATATCACAATTAACTTTAAACATTCCGTAATTATACCAATGACCAAGTCTGACGCTTCATGCGCAATTTCTCGAACCAGAAGTCATCATGATGGACCACACCATCTGGGACTAGTTCCATCTCCGAAACCTAGTGGCTCCGCACGCTCTCCAACTTTGGCGGAGCGTGCGGAACCACTACGTTTCGGAGATGGCGGGCGCGTTATGGTCGTATTTGTCGTCTGCCATCGTCGCACGGACTCGTGCTGGTAGCCGCTGTGGAGAAGGACGTGACCGCTCTCCGCCATGCTGGGTTCTGAATGTAGAGGTATACGCGCTACGATCAACGTTCCTTCTGGTCTGATGGTGGGCTTAAACCACTTTTGGTCATATCACGTCCATGGGTGAAAGCAGGGAGAGTAGAGCCATGTCCCTGGGATGGGGGGAGGGGGGGTCATACCACAGAGTAGGTATTATACGTGGGAGCCAATGGAAATGAGCCCTCTGTATAATACCAACTCTGTGGTACGTCTTACCATCTTAACTTCAAGCCATCCAGATTCAGTATATTGAACCGTGCCGCCCTTGCAGTGGCGATGGAACAGATCAATAATCTGTTACAAGGACACCAATTAAAATATCTTTGCGGCAGACCCCGGTTCAGATTAAGATTCTGAGAATGATCCACGATCGAATCCGGATATGTTGCTCAGCGTATCATCAACTGTGGCAACGTACAAGATTGCAACTCCGCCTATTTAGCTATGCACACTCGCCAGTGGCTCCCCCAAACGGCCGTACTGGCAAACTATCGTACACTTTGATCATTAGATAATGGCAACAAATTTCTGACATAATGAGAGTGAGCAATAATAGACTTCGACAGCAGATTTGGGAGATATCAGCCAAGCCTGGACATGATGCCAAGTCAACCACATTTCTGGACCTCAAGTCCTATAAACTTTCCTCAAGGGAAGTCAAATCAACGTTTTCTTCAACATATATTTATGGCAGTGATTTAACACTATATGAATCCTAGAATATTTGGAACGGAATATAACAGGTTTATAATTGATGCCCCTATATTCTCTTGTTTGCTATTTAGTTCATATCCGAATGTGTCCTAAGTCACGGAAGGTCATCTACACGATCCAGCTCTCCGCCCCTGGGCCCGGTTGCACGACGACCCCGTAAGATGCCCCCCGTAAGTCTATTTACGGGTACCCGTAAGTGGGGTTTACGGGGTCCGTAAAGTTACGTTACGTCGGTTGCACGAAACCACTTACGCGCTCCCGTAAACTTTTTGGCGCGTTACGGGGCCCTTAAGATCCGACAATGCACCGCGGTTTCAAGGTTTCTTTCCGCCTTTTCATTTTAGATCATGTAACGTATACATATATAGTATAGTTATTTGTCTGACATATGTAGTTATGTCTAAATTTATATTTATTTCTCAAAAATCCTGAAAGTGTATAGGGGCAGAATAAAGCAAATTATAAGGACAACCTTTTGATGTCTGGAGTAATTTGTTTAGGAGATCAAAGTACCTCGTATAGTATAGTACCTAATCTCAGAATAATCTCAGAAATCATCGCGTTTCTGGCTCGACTGCTGAACGGAATATGTGCACTAGGCCTACCATAGATCTATCAGTAACAAAGTTCCTGCAAACTTCTTTGTTATGGCGAAGATAAAAAATAGAACAAATGCATTTCATGTCATTGAGGCGGGGGTCACTCCGTAATAAAAATCTGACATAATTTTAGCGAGTTATCGCCGTGGGTGGGTGTTATTTTGGGGAGGGGTAGCCCTTGCCCTCAGTTGACTCTTTTTATTAGAAAATCAATAACAGTTACTGTCAGTTAGCCATATTCATTTTCCATTCATTGAACTTCAGAAATGTTACAAAATAACCAGCATGTCCCTTCCTTCTACTCTACATCTCTTTCTACATCCCGTGATTCCAGAGAGCAGAATTAGTTCAACGACCACGGAAAAACTTTCGCTTCGATTTCGCAGAACTTTTACCAATTTATAGTGATTGTCATGAACAAGTGACATGCTGAATATGATAGAAATCGAATCGGCAGTTATTGTGTTGTTGCCTATAAAGGGCAACGTATTCCAGCCACTACAACGCCCAAACCACCGTTTCGATGAGTCTTACAATTAAATGCACATCTTTATTTCAATGATACTGTAAAATGCGTGGCTCCGATTTCCTGAACCTTCAGCACTTATATATGATTGTTAAGAGGAGTTGGTCAGTTAAATTTGATAGCAATCGAATAGGTAGTGACCCCCACCCACTTGCTGACAAAGCCAAGTGATGCGCGTGAGGTGCACTCATCGATTATTGCAACATTGTATCGTTCATTTCTTTATTGACGTCATAGCCATGGATGCACGCACTGACCGGGCGGGCGAACACACTGCCACTGTTAAATTTATTTGGTAGCCTATATTTGGCTAAATGTAGGCTAATGACAATGTTACAAATACAAAATGTTATCCCGACTGACCCAGTGGCAGTGGGTTCGTCATATGTGTGTATCTTGTTTAGACTTGCCCGCTTTGTCGCCTGCCAGCCTGCGGAGGTCAGGTGAATCAGATAATGTGGATTAAATCGGCGAATGTAAGTGACAATGTTTTAGCTCTGACATCAAAAAGACGAAGACAATGGTTGCAAATGCGGACAGCAACTTTTAATTTCGAAAGCAATGTTATTTCATAAGATATTATGCATGTTATGGTCCCCTTGACCAGTATCGAGCCGCAGTCGACATATTTACGAGTGGTCTATCGGCCACGTAAAGTTACGGGCTCGGCGGCCCTCACGTAAAACTTACGCGCCCTTCGTGCAACCCACGTAAAATTTTACGGGTAGCTTACGTGTAGCTTACGGGCCCGTAACCACTTACGGGGTCGTCGTGCAACCGGGCCCTGGTGAGCGAGCCAGATGCCTCACGTGCATCCAGTCTTCATATGTAGCACATCGTCCCTTCGATCAGTTGTCATACAAGACATAAGTAATTCACAGCGATGTGAAGATATAAGTAATTTACATCGATGTGATATAGAATTTACATCGATGTGAAGATGGAAGTAATTTACATCGATGTAAAGATTAGTAATTCACACCGATGTAAAGATTAGTAATTCACAGCGATGTAAATATGTAAGAGCTTCACAGCGATGTAAATATATAAGAGCTTCACATCGATGTAAAGACAAAAGCACTTCACAGCGATGTAAAGATATAAGTACTTCACATCGACGTAAAGATATAAGTTCTTCACATCAAGGTAAAGATATAAGTACTTCACAGCGATGTAAAGATAAAAGTACTTCGTGCGATGCAAGAATAGAAGTACTTCACAGCGATGTATCAGACCAATATAAGAATTCAACACCGCGGTAATAATTAATATATGCTTTATTTGCACACAAATATTAATCAGTATACGGTCTTTGCCTGTATCACATTTTTCGTCCAATATTGACCATTAAAAACTGAAGATTTAGTATAATTTTAACACAGCATAATGGTTTATTTACAATCTCCGTTATGGCACTTCACAGCCATTCCAATAAAATAACGCACATTGTCATTGACAGTAATATGCGATCACAACGCATCAGTCATCATATAAACCATATATGGCAACATTCAACATTTTGGCAACCGGTTGACAGCTATGGCAACCAGTCAACACACAGAGCAAAGATCAATGGTATCTGACATGGTCTGAATATGTTAATGACGAGAATGAAAATTTTACTGATTCACACTTACTCCTATTCAAGATCTCCCATACGATTGCTCTCTAATATATCTCAACACGATTGCTCTCCAATATATCTCAAACAGGTACATCTCTATTACTTATCCAGTCCCCCAAGGTAGGGGAAGGTCGGGTAATTTCGGCAGGTCGGGTATATTCGGCAGGTTCCATATATTGTAAAATTTATTAATAAATTGTATTAATACAGCTGAAGTTTTGTAATTTATTTATTTAACTATTATTCCTAAATAAAACCGTTCACCCAAAAAATTACGATTATCCGAAATTAATATTCATGAGGCGAAGTGGGCGTGGTCTAAATTTGGCAACAACCCGCCAGATTTGAAAAGATTGAGTTACCACATGATACATTGTTAAATCTGTCTAATTGCAAAGTTTTGAAAGTATTGTCTCTCCCAGTATATATATAGATCTATTGTATCCTTTATGAAAACAAATGTTGTTAGATAAGTTTTCACCCCTTTATATGTATCTTAAAATGGAAATATGCCCGTAATAACCAATTTTGTACCTGCCGAACTTACCCTCCAACTTCGAGAAAATGACCTCTCCCAGGCTGACCTTGTTTTGCGATGCAAATGACGCACTGAAATGAGCTGGTGCCATGGCTCCAACTAAAGATAATGGTCACTGCGCTCGCGCTCTAAGCTAAAACATTTGTTTTCACTCGCAAGAGGGCGCTCCGTAATGCGCTAGTTCTCCGGTCAACATATTTGATTGAAAGCCGGTTGAACATGAACAGTTTTTGTCACATATCGAGTAGCACTGTTGCGCTGCCACTTATTTGTAATGTAAAAGGTGTAAACTATCGGGTGGCACCTCAAGTTTAATATGATATAGAGTTTAATATTATATTACAGCAGAATATATATTGCCAGGTGTTAAAACGAAACATTCCTGCACTGACAAAGAGGTCAAATTTTGTGTTGGGGACACTAGAGATAAAAACTTCCCATATCACGGGTATGGACGATTGACACGTAATCTACCATAATCTTCGACAAAGCATGCCACTGGTTACTTAGCGATTAAATTGTGCGCTAATAATGGTTATTGTGTAACATGCGGGGGGAGGGGTTAATCGTAAAAACCAAAACTATGCATGAAAAAAATTTAAACACATTTGATTACAATGCATTTATTCAAGATGAACACTACCGTTTAACACGCCTTATTTAACTTCACTTGGCCAAACTCACATGAACAGTTTCCTTTACTGCATGCGTCAGCCTACACGTGTACCATGCCTAAAGTCAAAGGGATTTACTGTTCCTACGACAAGGATAAATTGTCTCAGGCTTTAAGTCTTTGTCGCAGCGGTCGAATGTCTGCCAGTGCCGCTTCCAGAACATTTGGTGTTCCACGGGCTACGCTAGGTGACCACCTCCGTGGCGAAATTGCTGACAGTTCCCTCATGGGAAGGCCTACAGTTCTTCCCATTGAAGTGGAAAATGACATTGTCAAGTGTGCCCTGGACGCATCTGAAAAAGGTTTTGGAGTGAGCCGCCAGCAGTTGCTGTATAAAGTCGGGCAATTATGCCAAACTCGAAACATCAGGACGCCCTTCAAGAACGGAATACCAGGAAAGGACTGGTGGTCTGGTTTCCGCTCAAGGCACCCTGAGTTAGCGCTCAGGAAACCAGAACCACTGTCAACTGTGCGTGCCCGTGGCCTCAACCCAACAGCTGTTGGCAAGTACCTGATCTTGCTGAAGAACATTTTGGAAATCCATGATCTGGCCCGTAAGCCACATTTGGTGTGGAACGCAGATGAAACTGGCGTGTCCATGGGCCACCAGCCAATCAAAGTGTGTGCTCGATCTGGAGCGAAAGGAGTCCCTGGTCGTGTTGCCAGCACCCGGGACAGCGTAACCGTGATGGCCAGCATCAACGCCGCCGGAACTGCCATGCCTCCCCTGATCATTGGCAAGGGGAAAACCCGGAAGTCTATCAGCGGCTTTCGGTCTGAGGATGCGCCTGTTGGGTCTCAGTTCACCTTTCAGTGCAACTCCTGGATGGAGGATTCCATTTGTTCGGAATGGTTTACCAATGTCTTCACGGAGCATTGTAGGCCGGAGAGGCCCCAGATCCTTATCTGGGATTCTCATCGCTCGCACGAGAGTCTGGCTTTGCTTGAAAAAGCAAAGGAAAATGACATTATCATTGTTTCGTTCCCCCCTCACACAACCCATATTCTCTGCCCCCTTGATAGGTGTGTATTCGGTCCCTTCAAATCTAAGTTTAACACTGCATGTTCAAATTATATGTCCCTGAGTTCAACCAATGTAGTAAACAAGCAATCGTTGTGCGGACTACTTAAGGAAGCAATTGACTTCGTTCACACGGTGCAATATCGTATCAGGCTTCGAATCCACAAGTATCGTTGGCTTCAACCCGAAGATATTGCCACCGGAGGCCTTTGCACCCTCGATGACCCATACGGCCGACCATGCGACCAAAGAGGAGCACCCACTGGAGTGGGTCATGAGGGAGATATCGCCCCCCGTGGAAGTCCCTGTGTCCCCTCCAGAGCCGCAGCCTGGAACGAGCGCGGAGCATCAAGGCACTGCTTCGTTGCCGGTGCCGGAAGATTCCCAGCAGTTGAATGGAACATCCTCCGTCCCTGTAGATGTCGTGTTTCCAGATGGCACTGTGCAGACAGTGTCGGTGCCGACCGCTCTCAATATGGAACCTTCCGACAACTGGCAGGAGGATGTGAGTGACCTGTTCGCCCCACCAATAACCAGCATCAGTGCTACAAAGGCCTCCACTGCGCTGACGCAACAACGTTTAATGACCAGCTCTGAAGTAATCCGAATGAAGAAGGATAAACTGATCAAGAAAGAGCAGGACGAGAAAGCGAAAGCGGAGCGAAAACGGAAGCGCCAAGAAAAGAAGGAGGCAGAGGATAGAAAGAAGAGGAAATCAGAACAGATGAACACGTGTGCCGTATGTCAGGTGAAGTTCACTTTGAGGGATCTTCATCCATGGATCGCCTGTGATACATGTGACCGATGGATGCACCAGCGTTGCGTGCCTGCCTACAGGGTGAAAGAAATGAAGGAAGCGTGTGAAAAAAACAGTTCCTTTATCTGCCATCAGTGTGGCGCTAAATAAGCACTTTGGCTCTAATTCAAGCGAAGGTGAACATCGATATGTTTTTTTATGGTGATGCTGCCTTTTTAACACTTTAACTCAATTGGAGACCTAGCTTGCCTAGATTTATAACATTACCAAAATAAAACCATATGCGTTAAGCGCCGCCATCTACTTACCTTTTGGATGGTGTAAGAGTTGCTATCATGTAGGATGGTAGAGATTTGTCATTGAATTTATGGTCTGCTCCACATGTACCTCGCGGTCTCCTTTCACATCAAACTGGTCAGACCGGAAAACGCGTCAAATGACGTCACACCACATTCGGTCGCTAGATGACACTGCTAAAAATCTCTCGATGCGCTGTTTATTCACTAATTAAAACAAGCACGGATACATTATGATTGAACATAAATTGTGGATCTGCTACAAAAAGTTTACTCAGACCACCACGCTATGGTTTTTCCTTGAGTTCTACTGTGATAAAACACTGTTTACAGGGAGTCGAATGCAAGTTTTTATGTGCCTGTAAGAACAGATGTATAATTCATGTCTTACTGACTCTGCTTTTCCGCCTTCCTTCCTCTCCAACCATTTTCTTTTCACTTACGTCTACCAATAAATATATTTAAAATTTAATGCAGTTTCCTTGACATTGCTTGTCAGTTACACCATGAAGAACGTTATCATCCACCATGCTCTGGCGGTCGGAATGCACCATCACGGCCCTCGGGAGCTAGTTATTGGTGCTAAGCACACACTTCATCGAGAGGCAAACAACCTGTATGATGCAAATGCTGTTGCTGTACATCATGCAGGACGCAAAGTGGCATACCTAATTAGGGACGATGCCAAATACTTGGCAAAGTTGTTTGATGCAAGTCTTGCGGAAGGCCCAATATTAGCCAAGCCGAAGCAACCAGCAGTGGTGAGACGCAGGCAGATAGGTCCGCAACAGCAAGTGGCCGTCGGTTTCCGATGCAAAGAGGCCAGAATTGGCCAAGTTCAGGATATCTTGAGATATTCTGGGAAAACGGTCACAAACAAGGACACCCACGTTGTACAATAAACGGTTCTTTAGCCCAAGTACGAAACAGCACAATAATCCCGACATAAATATCAAGTACTGGCGATGATTGTACATTGTGCAGGTTTACCCACGATGGATGAAAGACCAACACCGTAAAAATAAATGAGCTTTGAATGCACCAGTTGTAAACTGTTTTTGCTGAAGTCACACCATCATGCAGTGAACGCTTACACATTACACACACACACAATTAACCTACTACTAAATATAACTTGCTTCAGTTATGTAAGCCATTGACACAAATTTACGTGATCTTGTTAGGAAACATGTTGCAACTGTTGGAGTAAGAGCTTTACTATCACATGCAAACTACATACCTTCTGAATCATTTATTGCACAAAACACTATATATTATTCATTCGAATACATTTACTCCTGATCCCTATTCTAGGATCAACACTCTATACCCAATTATTGCAGTGTCGCTGAGCTTGAGTGGATTAAAGCAACTTGATGGCGAGAGGCAAAATCTCCTTGAGTGAATCCGAATCTCCGGTCGAACCGCACAGCTTTGTGATTCACATCATGATACCACCTGTGATATAAACACTATTATAAATACGACGCCTGTGTCCTATCGCGACAATAGGAAGGATCAATGCAGAGAGGAGTCATGCCTCCGGGAGTATCCCCAGACTCTTTAAGAAGAAAAATATGGATTCTTTATCCTGCACAAACATTTGCATAGGCGGGTTCGAACCACACACCGGCCGCTTTGGCTGGCCAAGCAGAGCAATAACGGGCAATAACCGAACACGCTACCGACTGGGTCACGGCGTAGGACCCATCTTAATGCGGATAGTGCTATCGAACTTAAAACCTGGTACGTAGGAATGAAGTCGGGGTACTAACCTGTCACTTCCAGTGAGGTGCCGGTGACGTAACTGCTCTGGGTCGACGCAAGGAAGAGACATGCCTGAGCCAACTCTGTGTAAGACGAAAGCAATTTAAGACCATTGCATTATCACTGTAATCCTGTTAACAAATTATGAGGCGGTCCAAGTAGTGTGGCTTCCAACCTTCCCACACAGTGCTCAAAATACTCGCAAATCCTATATCAAACAGACAACAAAGTTAGAGGATTGAGAGGACACTATGAACTTTTGTATACGTTGGATCCCCAAGACTTTCCTACTTCGTTGTTTTCATGTTTTGTTTATCACAATTTTCATGACATTAATACCAAAAAAATCTGTTTTGCCCAAGATCTGGAAATCCAGATATAGTACCTTCGGGCTGCCCCAATCTGGCCATTGGGATCTGCTGTTTTACGATGTTCATGATCTTGTCGGGTACAGCGTCAATTATGGGCGTCTCTATGAATCCGGGCAGGATGACGTTACAACGGATCCCGAACTGAGCCAGTTCCTTGGCGGCTGACTTCGTCATGCCAATCACGCCAGCCTTGGAGGCCGTGTAGTTTGTCTGACCCACGTTGCCACACTGAAAAAAAAAACCAAGAATGGAAATAAAACAACACACCATAATTATTCAAATATCACAATAAATATTGTCCCACCTATTACAAGGTCTACGGATTGTAAGCCACATAAAACCATCTCACTAAAGACAAAGCGGTTTCAGCTGCTAACATGGGCATATGGCGAGATCAAATTAAATGATATTGCAAATTAAAAGATAAAAAAAGATTCATTCTTTCCAATTGTTCCTAATGACGTCACCTTAAGGTCCCAATAAACACAAATCACAAGATTTGTAAGGTGCATTCAAGTTAAATTGCGTTAGTCGTATTTTATTTGCTGACTCACCTTGCCTACAATGCTAGAGATGTTGACGATAGTGCCATTCTGCACTTTGTTTTCTGCAATCATCTTGCTCACTGCTTGCATGATCAAAAATGTTCCCTGAAAGGTTTAATTAAACCTTTGGCAACATCCAAACCCTCACGAAATAATCCAGTTCATAGCAAGAACGCAAACCATTCTTACTGGCTTTGGCTAGAGAGATCAACCCTTTAGCCAACTACATACAGTGGTAGACCCTGAGATTGAAAGTCGTGAGTTCGACTCCCACTGGCATCAAAGAAGCCCCAGACATTACAGAACCATCACAATATTCCTTACATGATGCACTTAAATTCAAGTTCAAAACTAGCCAGACAATCTGAGATGTTATATGTACACTTAACCATATAAACATACAACAAACATATACAAATCAACATACCGGTATATAATACGACCATTGTACATCAGGTTTAATGAAGTCAGTCTTCCAAAAAAATACTATTGATAACATAAATAAAGTGAGTATCGTGGGAAAGGTTGGTTGTAAAAGCAGCAAACCTTTAAGTTGACATTGATGACCTGGTCAAAAACTTCCTCATCCATCTTGAACAGAAGTTTATCACGAAGGATGCCTGCAGCATTGACCGCTATGCATGGCACCTGTGAAAACTGGTCCTTTATTGAAGCTACCACATCTGCCACTTCAGACGCCACACCTATGTTGGCTGTATATGCTCGATGCTCACCTACAATGAAAAGCAATATGTTGTTCTTCATATTGTTGCCTGAAAACCAATACATATAACAAGAATTGTGTTGGTAAGTCACCATTAATTTCAGCTTTTATCTTCTGTTAAAGCATGGCTGCAGGTCATCATTCTATCTCCCAGGTAAATTTATAATATGCAGTAATGGTAATATTAGCCAATATAAGTGCTAGGAGATACAGTGTTATGTATATGTAGCCGCAAAAATATCTTTTGAACTAGACATCAGACCACACAGAACAAATATTACAGCAATAGCTTGCTCTTCTAAAGAATGTATATTACCAGACTGCTACTCACCTTCTAACTTATTAATAGTTTCTTTCACCCCAGCTTCATTGATGTCAATGGCAGCAATCTTAGCCCCTTCTTTGGCAAAGAGTTCACACACTGCTCTACCAATACCACTACCTCCCCCTGAAATTGATAATGTTTGATTTTAAAAGGAAAATCCCTTGCCCCATTTATATGAAGTGATTACCACTACTAAAATAGCATAGTTTCAAGCATACTTCATCTGGTAAGAAAGGTATCCTTATAAAATACCTCATAACAACAAGACTCATTTTTATTACATGTCAAGGCTCAATATCAATGCTTGTCTGTTTGTCTGGGACAAGTGATTTTACATGTGAGACAAGTAAACACTCCCCTATACTTATCTGACAGGACCATTAAGTGCAAAGTTTGCTAAATAAATGGGAGGGTGGTGCTCTTCGAAGAGGTCGCACACCATGAATTGTTCCTTTAAAAACAATTCTAAGGCCAGCAAGGTCAAGCGCAAACCTCAAATCTGGGCTGTAGCCATGGGAATAGTATATGTACCCACTTTGACCACAGTCCATTTTGACTGTGGAAGTTTAAAGGGGAAGGTATAGGTCTCATATGGGACCCTGTCTCGCTACTCCAGGCAGGCAGCCAGCTCATTAGACCCTAGTATGCCCAACCCTGTATTTCTGCCGCTGACACTGCCACCCAGTGACACCCTCTCCCGTTGTTCGCCCGAGCCATGAATCAAATTGAATTGTTTAAGTACAGCTATCATAATTAGTTTCAACAATGTAAAAGTACTTTTCTACATACAATTACTGATGTATGAACTCTTCCAAAGTTGTTGAACTCTTCAAAAGGAGCCATACTTGCCTACTGGCATAAAAATGGACAATAACATGCCACCATTTTTTTTACAGGAAGTTGATCACTGCACATGTGCAAGGTCATCACCACATGATATTATAAGCCATGCTAATTGATTCATTGTTCAGGGACCCAGTCATTGGGTCAGTGAAAACACATGTTTTCATATGAATTTCTGGTGACAGACTGGACTATTTTTGCCTTTCAAGAAAGGTTACTTGTGTGATTAGTCATTATACTTGTCAAGAAGTAATAAGAAAAGGATTAAGGTTTGTTTCTGTTATAAAACTTTTCCCACAGCAAAGGAGAATCAGAGCTACACTTGCTCAAAGTCAAACAACCCTGAAATGGGGTTGTTCCAGACCAGAATTTTACTATGCCATGTGTTTCAGCCCACACAGCCTAGGGTTCTGGGCTATGCTCGCCCCAGCTGCCATATTCAGCTGAATAATGATAACAACCAGCTATTTCAATCCCTCTTCACCAGGGTATGACTACTCTACCCCCTTAACTGCTTAAAGTGAAACACTAACCACCAAACTCCCCACCATGCCCTAAACTTTATCTCCCCCAACCCCACTGGCACTGCATGGCGGTCAAAATGAGAATAAACACATAAACCGTGGGACTAAAAATAGTAAAATGACAATTTAAGCTAATGTGCAAGTAGCTTCAAATCAAAGAATCCATATATGTGATGCCTAATTGTATGAAATAATTAACCAGTAATCAGCGCGAGGCGTCCTGCAAGTTGACCAGCCATTCTTCAGTTCTGTTTTTAAAGACTTTTCACCCTCGATGCACTTTTCGTCCGCAACTGACCTTGAGTCTTGTTTGCTTCTATAGAGGTATATGAGATATTTCCTTGACCAGGGCTGCGTACCGTAGCACGATCGATCGCGATCGCACTCCTTACGGTACGACAAATAAGGAATCGAATTTTGAAGCGGAAGTGGGGTATGGTTCGCCGCGATCAAAAGCAGTTCCGCATGATAATATTAAACTCTGAACGACGATTCATCTCAGATAAGTGGGGATAACCCGTAAATATCGATGCTTTATAATTATCTTTTATTTATCAATATTTTACACTATTTAGATTGTGCTGCTATTTCCAAAGTAAGGATAATTAGTTGGTGGTTATCCCCGCAACAAATGGAAATAGTTCAATGTGACCAATGTCGTACCGTAGCAAGTTCGGAGTGACCAAAAATGTTCGAGGCGATCGATCGTGCTCCGGTACGCAGCCTTGGTGGACCACACCATCTGGAACCAAACCTTTGAAAATATCGTTAAACCTGATCATGGCTATAACCTGATAACATGGGTCATATTAGCTGTGATCTCTCCAGCGTTAGAATAACGTATTCTAACGCTGGAGAGATCACAGCTATTCTAACGCTGGAGAGATCACAGCTATTCTAACGCTGGAGAGATCGCAGCTAGGGTCATATCAAAGATTGCATGATAAACCGCCTGATTAGTTCCATTGATTATAGTCTTGATAATATATGGCCTTGGTTAACGCTTCGAAGACGATCTTCAACACCTTTCCCAATATATAAGACTTGAATATAAGTAGGAAACGAAGTGCTGTAATTCTATGTACACATAATATAGATATGCTCCCGGGTGTGACGGGAGAGAATCAGTGTCGTTCAGGACATGGCACACAATAATCCCCAATAGCGCACGACCTTGATCCCACTTCCGGCGGTCACGCCCACCATCAGACCATAAGGTACGTTGATCGTAGCGCGTATACCTCTACAATCAGAACCCAGCATGGCGGAGAGCGGTCACGTCTTTCTCCACAGCGGCTACCAGAACGAGTCCGTGCGACGATGGCAGACGACAAATACGACCATAACACCCGCCAACCTCATGTTTCCTATCTTCATCACGTAATGCGCATTTAAATAATATGTTGTCATGAATATCTGTTACGTATTTGCCCTTACATATGGTAGAGAATAAACGCATGGACGCTATGCCAGCCACAACGCCATTGCCTTGGCCTAGCATATGCAACCATGCATATCTGTCGCAGTGTCAGTGCATGATGTTGCAGCTGAGTGTAGTGTGTGTGCGTTTCGGGGGAGCGGGGCCTAATTACGGTGTACATCCAAACCAGCCACAGACGATGCTGGCTGCCATCTGAAAACAGATGGTGGGAGGGGGCAGGGGTGGGGAAGGGCGGTTGAGTTTAGGGTATGGTGGCAGACAATAACAATTAGTCTCTGTCTCAGCAATGTCTGGCTGTCGGATTAGTGCTCGCGCCTTGTTGGCTGAGTGAACTGGGACCCCCGCCACTACAACTACCAGTTGTAAACATGATCAAGTGTAGTCCCATATGTCACATATGCCCATTATGGGGCTAGATCAAGTGTTGAAATGGGTTTGGGTCGGGTTACGCATAATTTTCTTGTAAATGTTTTTCAAATGACTAGTCTTATTTAGCAGTATTTATTCTCAGTGTATAACATTTGCTGTGTACAATAAAAAATGACATGTTGTCAAGCCACTTTTTAGGACTAAACTGGTATAGACTATACAACTCTTTTGGTAAATAGGTAAAGTGTGGCTTTGTTCTTATGGGCTATGTAGACTCCGTATGATATCGAAATTTCAGCTGCAGTTTTTGTCTTTTTAAATGTAACAATTTAATCTCTATTATTTTTTTATTCAATTATCATTTATTTAATGAGGTTCTCCTGAAAGGGTTTGCCATCTGGCAGGGTCACCTCAACAAATATAATGCATAAATCAACATAAAATAACATCAAAAATATGGTTTACCTCTATTGTAACCATAAATTTAAGTAAATAAAATTATTGATGATAATTTGTGATAGTGAGTAATATATGTGTACAACAAGATCGTATACTACCAGTAATAATAATAGTATTATGATAATTCTTAGACATTAAACTGACCAGAATCATGGATAAATAGCTGGACCTGGTAACCTAATAATTTTTTTTCCAGTGGAAAATCATTAGACCCGTACAATAATATAGATTCCAGGCTATGCAGGTTTGGGGGAATCGTGATTATTTCAGAAATATTATCAAACAGGGTCGACCTAGTGGCTTCATAAGCAGTACAATGAATTAAATAGTGTGCCGTACTTTCTCTCTTCGCTCCACATCTTGGGCATGCAGCGTTGTTAATGAAGTTATATTTCTTTCAATGAGAGTTGAGGGCGCTTAACCCCATACGTAGATGCGTATGGTTACAGCTCCATAGCCCGAACTACTAGAATTGTACTGTAACTTCCGCGGGAACGACATCTTAAGGACGAATAAAGGTACAATAAACTTGGTGTTTGGCTTTGCGCCCTACAATCGGACCCATACGCCTTAGCATATTCACTGACTGCAGAGCCTTCGCTGTAATATTAGACACATGTGGCTCCCAGCTTAAGTCTTGACACAATGTTAGACGCAAGTGACAGTGGCTGGATACATGTTTAAGTTTAATCTCTATTTTGATTCCAAGCCTATATTTCAAATGCCTTCACCCATAGAATATATAATTTGAAGAGTTTAATTGAGACAAATTAAATAGGATTTTAAACAAAAACTGTAATTTAAAAAATACCTAGAATATCAAGAATTTACCTAATTTAACAAATAGCTAGAATTTAAATATTTAACAAATACTTAATGGAATCCCTTTTCTCAAAACTCAACAACTTCTCTTGAAAAAGGCAAGCTTTGAGTATATTTACAAAAATATGGTAGTACTTTGTATTGTCAACATCCTCTTGCTGACAAAGAATTAAAATTTTAATCAAAAAGGCAACTAAAACAATGATTTCAGTAGCTTCAAATACCATTTTTTTCGCGGGTAAACAGCGCCTGAGTGCCTACCAAACTGAAAATCTGCCGGCTAAAATTAAAACTGCCCGCCCATCCGGCGGGCAGGCGGGTCTCTGGCTAATACCCTGTTAACAACTACATTATTATTAAATTTGGGTGAGATGGCAACTTAGGCAATGCCTATTCATATTATGTTAATCTCTTTGTTCATTCAACAACTGGTAGTTGTAGTGGGGGTCTCAGCCAACAAGGCGTGAACACTAATCCGGCAGCCAGACACTGCCAAGACAAAGTCTAATTGTTATTGTCTGCCACCACTCGGACCACCCTCCCCGCCACACCCCGCTCCGCTTACCCCCCTCTCCACCCCCATTACCCACCCCCTCCCTCCGTCTGTTTTCGGACGGCGGCCGGCATGGTCTGCGGCCGGTCTGCCTGGTATTCCCAAATCACGGGGCCTGACTTTACAACCGCCCACCATTTTTGGGCATTTCTTATGTATTTGTAATTTGTTTGACAACATATTTATAAAGATATATAGTACTTAAAAGATCCATTTAAAAATATGTATAAAAGAAATACCACCTGCAACATAATGAGGTTGAATCATTTGTTAAATTAATACATGATACATTCATATAATCATATAAATTGATTCTTACATTTTTACGTTTTATCATTATCTGTTCCAATGATAAGTTCTAGGATACCAACAACTACCAACTAAAAGTAAATAAATTATAATAGAAATCTATGACTTCTAAATATCCAAGTCTGCATGGGCATTGTCTATCATTCAATTATTAGCAGTTTACCAGTGTACAATAATATATACTGGTACTGTATATATTTTTCTGCCTTCTGTAGTGATTCTGAAGATGCTGTGGAGGAGATTGCCAGTTTGCCTGGCCAGGCCAGATATGGTGTGAATCGCATCACTGAAGCACTGAAACCAGCTGTGGCCAATGGTCTGGAATCTGTTCTGCTTTTTGGTGTGCCATCAAACCTTCCTAAAGTAAGTCTTGTAGAGACATTTGTCATAAAGCCCTGGTATTTATATTTTATTGATAGGCTTAGTTGTTTCTAAGATTCTATAATGCTTGATCCCTGCATATATTTGTCTCCCTGTTATGGCATCACATGTCATTGCCTAGAGCATAAGAAATAGTTATTAATATTCTTAAATTAAGATTGATCACACTGAAATAGTCATGTTTATGAATGGGCCTTTTATGTATGCATGGTACCATACCGCCACCGCCTAATGTGATATTCCAGCCCCTGCTCCTTCTGAAAATTTTGAGGACTTTTGTGCTTACGCTAATCGCGAACCTGTGATGCACTGATCACCGGGCCAACACGCTAGCTCTTGGGCTGCAAAGGAATATTCCTGCAGCCCAGTCCATATAACGCCTCTACTTAATTATGTCACTGGCTACAAGGTTGATATACTAAAAATGTTCTGTTGTTGCAGGATGCAAGAGGTACACATGCAGACACAGAAAACACCCCTGTTATTGTGGCAATCAAGAAAATCAAAGCCGCCTTCCCAGACTTACTGATTGCCTGTGATGTGTGCCTCTGTCCCTACACAGACCATGGCCACTGTGGTGAGTTATAGATCTGTCTTTGTCCCTATACAGACCATGGCCACTGTGGTGAGTTATAGATCTGTCTCTATACCTACACAGACCATGGCCACTGTGGTGAGTTATAGATCTGTCTCTGTCCCTCCACGTTTGCATTAATGACATGCATAAAATGACCACTAAGGCTGGCTACATTTCATATTAAATCTTTCTATAGGATAGGTTTGGTGTGGAATTTTAAGTACATGTAACTTATATCACTATACATGTGTATGATGGCGAAGTTCTTTCACTATTTCAGGCATTTTGTTTGAAGATGGCACCATAAACAATGAGCCAAGCATAGTGAGATTGGCGGAGGTAGCCGTGGCATATGCTAAAGCAGGTTGGTATAAATAGTCCATTGGTCGATATTGAATATGAAGTTCACTAGTTGATACTTAAAGTTGGAAGTCTTTATTCAGAGGGTAGCCGCTTGATGGTCTTTCTGATACGCGTGTCTTCAGACCGGATCCCCCACTTCGCTCCACGGAGATAGGATTCCCCGAGGCGTTGACCCTTTCCAATGTCAGGGCATGGACTTCTGGGGTTAAAGCGTCATAGTTAAAGCGACCAACCAATCTCTACATTGACCCTTTCCAATGTCACGGCATGGCGTTCTGGGGTTAAAGCAGCCAATCAATCGTACAAGCCGTTCCTTCCTCCCCCTCCCTCCCCCTCCCCCACCCTCCCCCTCCACACACAATAACCAACCAGTCAGCTGACGTCATCACGGCGCGCGTGTGTGGTTGTCTCTAGGGTGTCACGTGGTCGCGCCCTCGGACATGATGGACGGACGTGTGGGCGCCATCAAGAAGGCGCTCATCGCCAACAACCTGGGCAGCAAGGTCTCCCTCCTCAGCTACAGCGCCAAGTTCGCCTCGGGCTTCTATGGGCCTTTCAGGTCAGACAAGTGTTTTTTTAACGAATTTAATTGAAATTGAATCTGCTCATGCTGCAATTATCCAGCCATAGAATAATTAAAAAAACTTTTTTGTTTGGTTGGACGCATGGTCTGATCTTGTGTGAATTAACACGTTAAGAAATGTTTATGATCCAGTATTTTCTTGTATCTGCACATTGTGTGACATGAACACATTAATACTTTAGTGGGATCACTGGTAGTTAATGCAACACGGGATCTGAGGCAACAGGGCAGCTTTCTGTGCATTATTGTTTGTGAGCTGTTTCGCACTCCCTCAGAGGTTTTCCCTGCATTTCACATATAAAACAGCTTTTCTCGGTATTTAGCATACTAGATTGGTGGATAGCAGTAATTTTTTTATTGCATCAATATATTTTTGTAACATTAATTTCTTAATTTTCAAGGTTTCACACATATTTTATTATTTATTGTTTTAGACAACAATATGTATTTTGTTGTATTATGTAATTTAATAACAAATGTCTCTGCCACAAATATTTGTTAAATGTTCGTAATGAATTGGTTACATCATTAAATTATGAAAATGGAGTGAAAACTTCATGGAATCCAATGACCTATATGGTTTGTGTTGTACACTGTTCTAGGGATGCCGCTAAGTCTGCCCCTAGTTTCGGTGACAGGCGCTGCTACCAGCTGCCCGTTGGAGCCTCAGGCCTGGCCATGAGAGCCGTCGTGAGTACCGCAGTTTTTCGAATGAAAGCCTGCGAGGGTTCGCGGCCCACTGTGAGAAAACTATGCTGGATTAGTTTCCGTTTTTTAGTCGCGAAAGGATTGGGTGTAGCTGGCTCCTATACACCATGACCCATCCCCGTCCACTCGGTATGACCTTCACACAATATTACGGGTGCTTCTCTACTCAACCATCTCAATAACGGTGTCTCAATATCCAAAGTCGCCGTCAAATTCCAAATGGTTCAATTTTTGTTTCGCCATCTTGAAAGAATTTCTGTGTGCACCTAAATTTGCGATTACAACATAATTTAAACATGCGAATCGGCGAAACACATGAATTAAGCTTCATGGTAAAATCCCAGGTTCGGATTGCGCATTTTCCCTGTAAAAACTGACGCCCGGCAGTCACTTTGACGGGCTGTGTATGCGGAGAAAACGAACGCGTTTTTTAACATAGAAAGTACGGTAATCTATAATGCTGAGCTTGGATGTTATAATCGTATATATCTGTGTGGTTGTGGACGACAGGATCGCGATGTGGCCGAGGGAGCGGACATGTTGATGGTGAAACCTGGCATGGCATACCTGGATATTGTGCGTCAGACCAAGGACAAGGTAAGCGACAGCCCGCCCGCCGCTGGCGCTACAGTCCAGCGTTGTAATAAGACTTTCCTTTGATATTTTCCTTTTTTTTATCAAGTTATGTCGTGATATGTTGCATTAAGTCTTATGATGTGTGTGCGTGATCGAATTAGAAGCATACACTTTACGCAGTAAAACAAGATTTGTTAGTTTTCCAGAAACCCACCCGCTAAATGAAAATCCGTATCGATACATATTGTCCTTGACCTTGATACATGTCGTCTGCTCTTGTCCTTGACCTTGGAACATGTCGTTTGCTCTTGTCCTTGAGCTTGCTATATATCGTCTGCTCTTGTCCTTGACCTTGCTACATGTCGTCTGCTCTTGTCCTTGACCTTGCTACATGTCGTCTGCTTTTGTCCGTGACCTTGCAGTACCCGCACCACCCGCTGGCGATCTACCAGGTGTCTGGGGAGTACGCCATGCTGTGGCACGGCGCCCAGGCCGGAGCCTTTGAACTTCGCCGCATCCTGATGGAGACGCTGACCAGCATGAGACGCGCCGGTAAGACATCCAGATCTGTTTGTACTTGGGATCGGTACTGTCACGATTAGAAGCAAACTTGCTGCCTTGTTGGCTGAACTTGTCGTTAAATCACGTGGCGACAATATTGCGCGTTTTAACAGCCATACCGAGCAAATATTTTTATATACCCTTTGGTAACTCTTATAAATCTCTGCAAATAAAATACGATGGCAACAATACTTGAGGGCGGACGGAGATGAGGGGGGGGGCTGTTCGCAAGCGTTTATAGTTCGCATGCCATGTATGTAAAACCTTATGTTCCAAACATGTATTTATGATATTTTATATCACCCTCGTCTCCCCCCTCCCCCCCATGCTCGTATGATCATTTCCTTTCTATATTACAAAAAATATTAGACATGATGTGAAAACATTTGTGTGCTTCAAGCCTGTGACGCCATATACAAGGCTTGCGACGCCATGTAAAAAGCTGGCGACGCTATGTACAAGGCTGGCGACGCCATGTACAAAGCTGGCGACGCCATGAACAAGGCTGGCGACGCCATGTACAAGGGGGGGCCTCCCTGGTGTAGTGGTTAGCGCACTAGACCGCAGATCAATAGGTCCTGGGTTCGAATCCGGGCTCGGGCACCTAATCTGGGGCATGTTTCATTCCTTCATCCTTCATCGTCTCGGTAGGTTCCTTGGCCCAATTTAGCCTGTATGTGCACAAAAGTGGCCTAAAACACCAACATTCCATTCCATGTACAAGGCTGGCAAAGCCATATACGAGGCTGGCGACGCCATGTACAAGGCTGGCGACGCCATGTACAAGGCTGGCGACGCCATGTACAAGGCTGGCGACGCCATGTACAAGGCTGGCGACGCCATGTACAAGGCTGGCGACGCCATGTACAAAGCTGGCGACGCCATGTACAAGGCGGGCGACGCCATGTATAAGGCTGGCGACGCCATGTACAAGGCGGGCGACGCCATGTACAAGGCGGGCGACGCCATGTACAAGGCTGGCGACGCCATATACAAGGCTGGTGACGCCATGTACAAGGCTGGTGACGCCATGTACAAGGCTGGGGACGCCATGTACAAGGCTGGGGACGCCATGTACAAGGCTGGCGACGTCATGTACAAGGCGGGCGACGCCATGTACAAGGCTGGCGACGCTATGTACAAGGCTGGCGACGCCATGTACAAGGCGGGCGACGCCATGTACAAGGCTGGCGACGCCATATACAAGGCTGGTGACGCCATGTACAAGGCTGGCGACGCCATGTACAAGGCTGGCGTCGCC
This sequence comes from Arenicola marina, assembly GCA_964019135.1. NCBI lineage: Eukaryota > Metazoa > Annelida > Polychaeta > Arenicolidae > Arenicola > Arenicola marina. The sequence continues at coordinate 28,896,871 of OZ025264.1, read as the reverse complement.
ATGTACGAGGCTGGCGACGCCATGTACAAGGTTGGCGACGCCATATACAAGGCTGGCGACGCCATGTACAAGGCTGGCGACGCCATGTACAAGGCTGGCGACGCCATGTACAAGGCGGGCGACGTCATGTACAAAGCTGGCGACGCCATGTACAAGGCTGGCGACGCCATGTACAAGGCTGGCGACGCCATGTACAAAGCTGGCGACGCCATGTACAAAGCTGGCGACGCCATGTACAAGGCTGGCGACGCCATGTACAAGACTGGCGACGCCATGTACAAAGCTGGCGACGCCATGTACAAAGCTGGCGACGCCATGTACAAGGCTGGCGACGCCATGTACAAGGCTGGCGACGCCATGTACAAGGCTGCGACGCCATGTACAAGGCTGGTAACGCCATGTACAAGGCTGGCGACGCCATGTACAAAGCTGGCTTTGACGTTGATCTGCCGTTGAACTTGAGGTGACCTTGGTTGCAGGCGCCGACATCCTGATCAGCTACTACACGCCACGTGTTCTCGAGTGGCTGAAGGAGCAGTGAACGAGTAGCGGCCGATCACGTGACCTTCCCGCCCGGTGCTGGCTCGTGCGATGAGCGAGCGTTGATGGGTGACCTTGACCTATCCAGCCCTAAGCCTCGCTTTAAACCTGGCATGATTTTCCTTTATTCACAACTATTATGGTGGGAGGTGATGACGTCCTATCAAGCAAGGGATATCCGTGTCCTAATATAATGTATAATCACATATTCAGCGTTTACAATTTATTATTGTGTCGATGGTACCATACTGAGCATTGCATTAGCGTATCGGGAGTTTTAAGTTTGCAAGTTACGTTATTACCTGACCGAGGGTAATGTGCTACACTGCATACAGAACGCAATATCACAAGCTCAATATCGGATGGTCTTCAAATATTAATATGGATCGATATATTTACGTACATGATGAGGTATATATTTGGTGCTTATGTGAACTGAATTAGTTTGTTTCGGAACGTGTATCTTTGTATGGTGTGCTATCTGTCACTGGGCTTCGCGAGAGAAAGGGGGGGCCAGCTCAATAGCTCAGTGGGTCAGAGCGCTCGCTTTTGAGTGCTCTGATCACCTGAGAGCCTAACGGCACGTGGATCGGTGGTTCGCGCCCCGCTGTGGCCATGTCTGTGTGGTCGCGGGATAAAGATCCCATGTCCTTCTTCGCAAAGAGTAGGGGGTTACCCCCGGGGACATGGCTGTACTCTCTCTTCCTTCTCCCATTGACGTGATATGACCAAAGGTGGTTAAAGCATCCTGAATATACAAAGAACCAGTCGTGAGAGAAAGGTATTCCATGTATGATACACATGACACAGTACAATAACATGAAGGATAGAAATCCTCATTATTGCGACGAATCTTCACCACCGCTTGTCGTCCACATGGTGACTCGACTGAATAGGTAATTAATTCCGTTAACGAGTGACATTATAGCAGAACATGACTTGGAGGATTCCAGTTTCCACGTCCAATTTACGTCAGGAGACTCACCAATTTTTGGTGACATTTATTCATGTTATTTTAGGCTACACCTTTGGCTGAATTCTCACCCCAGCTTTGCATAATATAGAACAAAGTTGAGCTGCATTTTACCTCCCCATTGAGTATTTTCACGCTTGACGACATGACCTACCTGACCTATCTCGTACTTGTTATGTGATATTAATTTTGTGCAACGTTAACTCCCAGTGGCTACTCCAATTGGTGGCTGTTGTCGAGAGGTGGCGTTCACCTCTCGTTGTCACCGCGGTTGCCATTGGCCGGGTTTAGTCTATGTGTGCACAAATAGACTTGCTGAAGATCTGTTGTGGATTAACTTCTTTGTGAGTGAAGCACGTGCGCTAGGTCACGTGCGCTGGATCACGTGCTCTAGGTTACGTGCGCCTATTGTTTATACTGGATCGATATCATGAATCGCGTGTGCAGCTAAATATAGAATCTGATCACAGTAAAACCTCGTTACAATGTAAAACTAGATAAACATAATTTTGTAATATTATTGTGCGAATGTTTCAAAACTTTCGAAGTTTCCATGTAAATATGTTATGGCATCAACCTCTTTGGTTAGAAATAACGAGTGTGAGTTTGATACGTTTCAAATAAGTTTGACAGCTGGATGGGTTCACCCCGTGGCTTTGTAGTTAGCGTGTTCGGCTATTGTCGGTCGTGCTCTGCTCGGCCGGCCAAAGCGGTTGGTGTGTGGTTCGAATCCCAAATATGCAACTGTCTATTTGTGCATGGTTCATCTGCCTTCAACGGGTGCCTTGTCGCGATGTAACCTACAGATGTTAAAGCGTTCTATTTGCACCAACCACCCGAAACTATACGGTTGCTGCCAGCTAGCGCTCAAACAGTGTAAGCCCCAGCCAGGTGCGGGAAAGTTACACGATCTCCCCACTGGTTATTATCTTCTCTCTGCAGCCGTTGTTTCCCTCCTGATAGATGTAAACTATATGTAGATTTCTTGCATGGACTGGTCAGTTTCATGGCCCATAATCATATTATATAGGGCAATATTCATATCTTTATAATTATATTATATAGGGTTTTATTTATATCTCTGAATGTATTATAAATGGCCTCATTCAACTCTCCGTGGGTGATGGCTACACTCTCCCTTCTTTCTCCCACTAACGCGATATGACCATATGATGGGTTAAAGCGTCCTGATATGCAACAACTACAGCCAAAATCCATGGCAGGGGGTTACCTCCGGGGACATGGCTCCGCTCTTCCCATCCTTCTCCCACTGAGGCGATATGACCAAAATTTGTTAAAGCGTCCTGAATATACAACCAATCATCTCTCTGTACTTGCATTCTAAAGTGCTGTTATGATTGACTGGTTTTGCGGGTTACTTGGCTGTTTTTGAGTTCTGTCTTCAGTTTATGTTACATGTGCGTCCTTACCGTGACACTTAGGGTTTTGACAGCAACACGCGAAGGTAAAACGACTTTAATATATCGGTTCCACATGACCCTGCAATCAGTTGTGTATATGTTCATATAGTTTTAGTCTTACCTTTCCAGTGCTTGGAATTCTAATGATGTCTTTCGCTTTGCGTGCTTTACATGTCGTTGCTCAAGTCTTAACCAGTGTCTCGTATTGTACAGTTTGTTGTGGATGTGATTATTTCGTGCATTCCTATCGAGTTCATCAGGGTAGTGGGCCTTAAAGGCGGTAGTATAGTAGGCGGTTAGGAGTGACCGATTCTATAGGATCGTCCGTACTGTAATGCTTAGTCGTAGACGTACACAGTGTAGGTCTATTTATTATTTCTTTTGAAATTGAAACACTACCGTTAGGTTATTTAATTGCGAAGATTTTGTAACTGAGATTGAAATAGAGTTGAGTTGGATACATCTGCGGTGATTACTCAATTTAATAGTGAAGATAATGTACTTCAACGGCTGCTCGAATGGCATTGTGGGAAGCCTGTCGATATAGTGGTTAGATATTGTCCGAGCGGCCAGAGGCAGTAAGTGAAGTAGGGGTTCGAATCCCATCCATGTACGCGACATACCTCTGGTCTATTGGACACGACGAAGCCTCCTTATAGCTAATTCACTCGACTCTTAAGGTTTACTTCAGACTGGTATCTTGGCTTTTATTCGGTCAATGCGTGCACAGGACATAGCCTGAAACACCGTTGCACCAATATCCCACCTCTACATCAAGACGTTGTGTATATACCCAACCGACTAAACGAAAAAACATCTCAAATGCACCACTATTCAGTAGACCAACACGTCATGGGTTTCGCGTCCTGGCAACTGAATCTGGGGCGTGTTTCATCAAACACCCTTTCAGGGTCTCCGGGAGGTTTCCTGGCCCATTGTAGCTTTGATGTGCACCCAAGCGGCGTTAAACACCAACATTTTATGGCGAGACTTCGCCAAACTCCCTGCTATACTACGACAGCCGGAGAGGGCTATTTAACCGGACTAGATGTAATTAAACATTTCATTGTTTGTTTGCTCACAGTGTGATTGGTAGCTCTGATATCAGTTCCTGCTATACGTGTATGTATCATAGATGGGAATTTCATCAATGGATTAGATAATTCTGGACGATTTAGCAGACTTAGTAATGATACTCTTATCATACCAGATGCTGAGTTTGTTATTCATGTCGGTCAGCGTGAATGCTTGAAAGAAGGAATGTTGTCTTATAGGACTCCATAGCCATGACTAAGCTACTCTGTCTAGTTAACATCCGTAGTTAAGGGTGCTCCACTGCTTATGTGCAATGGAAATTAGTCTAGGACTGACAATGTCCAAAAATAACTGATGCTTCCATTATTTTTATATACAAATAGATTTCAATGTATTTTGCCGAAGTATTAAATAAAGAAACTATAACCCGAGTTGTTGGTGTCTTGTTTACTTCCTTTACGCTTAATCACCACAATTAAACTGAGGTTGTCAAGAGTGACCTTTGGGGCCTGGTGACACATCGGCTGCCAGACCAGCGATCAGGCCGCAGTTCAGGAGTCCCGCAGTCTGAGCTTTTGGGCGACTGCAAACTGAGAAAAAAATCCGTCCATTTGTAACTGGAGAAAATGCCATAGGAATTTGCTCGCACGAACCTTTGTTAAAGCGGGTGTCCAACCTAATCTAATCGCTATATGCACCGAAAGTTTACATCTTAAAATTAATTTGGCGAGTGTTAACGCTTCGTTTCGGCCGACTGGTAATGAGAAACAAATTAAGCCAACCCGCCTCCATCAATGTCGAGCAGCGCGCCATTTTGCCGGAGCAAGCGACGTATAATGTCACCTTTCATGTGGCGCCGCTTTACGTAGAACTGGAAGTTACCTTGCCGAGGGAACTCTTCACAGTGGAGGTGCCCTTCAGGGGAAAAACTGAAACGAGAGATCAGGGCCGCGATTTACGGATGAATTGCGGCCGTTCCAAGCCGCGCAGTAGACCATGATCTTAGTGTTCACAGAAAAATAGCATGCACACATATTGATACATCTCTTGCAACCATTGTCTCCGCAAAAAAACATGATTGGAATGAGTCGCAGCTATTCATATTTGCGATGTTCACGCGCTCTTGTTTTGGTCACAGCAACACACAGGTGTCACTTCCGGTTTGAATATAATTATCGCCTCCGGATTGGTCAATCGCGGACACACCTCCAAACAGGGGTGCCCTATTTGGAAGATAGACACTTGGGTATTATATGAATCGGCATATATATATAGCAGCGTTAAAGGCCAGGCTGGCGGTTTCCTTTAAATTGTTGTCAGAGTGTGAAATGGGATACTACCATGATGATGCTTGTCCCGCGTCCATGCAGTGCAGTATGGCAGTATGTCTTGTCGCTGCCTATCGGAGCTCAGCACAGTTGGAAATATATGCGTCTATTTATCAACACTTCTCTATATCTCGCCGTTATGCGCTCGTTTTAATTCATATGCGTACATATTTATAATAATGACCAACCTGGTATCCCCTAATGTTAACAACCTCTAGCTAAATCTCCTAGTGTCAACAACCTCTAGCTATATTCTCTAATGTTAACATCCTCTAGCTAAGTCCCCTAATGTTGACATCATCTAGCTACATCCCCTAATGTTAACAACCTCTAGCTAAGTCTCCTAATGTTAACACCCCCTAGCGAAATCCCTAATGTTAACACCCCCTAGCTAATCCCCTAATGTTAACATCCCCTAGCTAAATCCCCTAATGTTAACATCCTCTAGCTAAATTCTCTATTGTTAACATCCTCTAGCTAAATCCCCTAATGTTAACATCCTCTATCTAAATCCCTAATGTTCACACCCCTAGCTACAACTGGCCCCTAATGTTAACACCCCCTAGCTATACCCCCCAATGTTCACATCCCTTAACGATACCCCCAAATGTTAACATCACCTAACTATACACCCTAATGCGAACATCCCTAGATATACCCCATAATGTTCACAATCCCTAGCTATAAACCCCTAATGCTAACACCCCATAGCTATGCCTCCTAATATTCACACACCACTATCTATACCTCCTAATATTCAAACACCACTAACTATACTTCCTGATGTTAGCACCCCCTATAGCTATGCCCCATATTGTTCACATTCCCTATCTATAACCCCTAATGCTAACAACCCCTAGATATACCCCCTAATGTCACCGCTCCATGGCCATGCCACCAAATATTCACACACCACTAGCTATACCCCCTAATTTTCAGATCCCTAAATATACCCCCTAATGGTAACAACCCCTAGATATATCCCCCAATGTTAACATCCCCTATAGCTATACCCCCAAATGTTCATATCCCTAATTATACCCCCTAATTGTAACATCACCTAGCTATACCCCCCAATGTTGACAATGAATGATTGGCTGGCTGGCTGGCTGACTGGTTGCTTGACGGGCTGATTGACTGACTAACTGGTTGAATGATTGTCAGACTGACTGGCTGGTGGACTAGCTGGCTGGCTAACTGATTGAATAACTGGCTGGCTTTTTGGCTCGCCCTGATTGCAGATTATGTAATCCAATGCCTTATAACGCCTTGCACTTAATTGCAGAGGATATCGTGACTAGAGACTGCTCGACTGACCCCGGTTACTTCGACACGCAGGGCTGCCATGATATTGAAACGCTGGGCGGGATTAGAACCTGCAGCTGCTACTGCTCGGGCAACTCCTGCAACGCTGGTCACCTAGCGATTGCCTCCTCTACTACCATATTCGCCGCAACGTTGTTAACGACAATGCGATCGATGGTTAACTGATATTGAGTCACCAACTGGAACGCGGCTGCCTCTCATAGTCCGGTAATAGGTCCAAATTTAGGTACTCTCGTGACACGAGTGACTAAAGCACCAAACTTTGTACACTTACTAAATAGCACCTGGGAAGTCTTTCTGGATGCGGGTGTCCGGTGTGACGTGGGATAATGCATCCCGTGGAAAAATGCACCCCCTACCACAGCGCGTGCGCAGTAGCGCTTCGCGCATGCGCAATACCATCCGCTACCAGTTCCCATGAGATTTTGCACCCTTGATCCAGTGGGAAGCGACAAGTGGGAAAAGTGGTAACAAAAGTTTCAGGATATTTATTTTTTCCTTAAAAATAAACAATATCCGGCTTTTTACTCTAACAAGGCACAGAAAGGCAGTCTACGAAGACGCGCAGGGAACTTTGAACTTTCGGATCGGCTAGAATCAGGTTGGTACAAACGCATTCGTTGCTGTCGCACATACCATATATAAGCTAACTATATCGCTAGTATTTACTTGAATGCGTTCATGAATTATATTTACAGATCTGTACCTGTAATTCCGGACATCCGATTTAAACTAAAAACTGCATTATAATAAAATAAAGCCAAATACGATATAGCGGTTCTTCACGACATTGCTAATTTAATTTAACTTCCAAAACATCAGAGTTAAACTAAAAACTGCATTATAATAAAATAAAGTCAAATACGATATAGCGGTTCTTCACGACATTGCTAATTTAATTTTCATTTAACTTCCAAAACATCAGATTAGTCTTTAGTCTGGTGATTTATTACGTCAGTCGCACGTCTATATATTTGGAAAACTATAAGTGCGCGCCGGTGTATAAAAAAAAAACTTTTTATATAAATATATACATGTACATAGATATATATATCATCGGAAGTAGTAGCCCGATAAAACACGCTGTAGTATTTTGTTGATCTTAAAATAATGAACTGAATGCACCATAATATATATATATATATATATATATATATCGCCGTATTTCCTGACTTGCGAGGTACCCTATGTCTATATTATATGCTTGTGAGGTACCCTTTCCTGTGAGGTACTACCTCGCAAGTAAACATTGCTATAACTCGATTTTCGGGTGATATTTTGCGGCTTGGGAAGAATATATTTCTGTCATGTGCCAATTAGGCTCACATCAGGCAGTAATGAACAGTTTGGATTAAGGACCCAAAGTGCCAGGGTCTAATATCAAGAGGTACCTCACAAGTAAACCGGAAGAAAATATATATATGGAAAAAAAGTGTACAAATTATATATACCGCTAGAGGGCGCGTCGAATTTGTATAGGACCGCTATGGATTCATTTTTTTTTTCCGAAGTTTATGTCGTTTTAGTGTTTCCAATCAGAAGGCGACCGAGACCGCCAAAGGGAAGAAAATTATTTTTTTCAGCGGAATCGTTCACATTGTGAGACAAGCACCAAATTTGGCATAGACGTTCCCCTGCGACTAGTTTTCCAAAAAAGCCCGTTAGCCACTTAAAAATCCAAAATGGCGCTCATTTTTCAAGATGGCCGCCATTTTTACCGTTTTCGCCGTTAAAGTTGACTGAGTAGTCCGACTTCAATGATTTTGATGTCGATTTATACGTTTTTGACCACGCCAAAACCGAATTTGGACATCTTAAAATCAAAATGGCGGCCATTTTTCAAGATGGCCCCCAATGTCATCATAAAAATACGATTGTCGCCATTAAAGGTGACTGAGTAGTCCGACTTTAATTATTTTGATGTCGATTTATATGTTTTAGACCACGCCCAAACCGTATTTAACCTAATTTTAATACTATAACTCTTCAATACAGGTGGCAATATCGCAATTGCGCGATATTGTGGTGGGCCATATGACCCCGATGGGTCATTTTGCCCCATGTTCCCCTACTTAAATTCTACCGCTGGTTACAAATGAGAACATTAACTAATGAGAGGTAATATTTTTTTGGTGTGAGACGAAGGAGGGGGCCGCGTGATGTGAGAGGAAGAAGGGGGCCGCCGTGGTGGGAGAGAGGGTCGCCGTGGTGTGAGGGGAAGGAGCGGGCCGCCGTGGTGTGAGAGGAAGGAGGGGGCCGCCGTGGTGTTAGAGGAAGGAGGGGGCCGCCGTGGTGTGAGAGGAAGGAGGGGGCCGCCATGGTGTGAGAGGAAGGAGGGAGCCGTCGTCGTGTGAGAAGAAGGAGGGTGTCGCCGTGGTGTGAGAGAGGGCCGCCATGGTGTGAGAGGAAGGAGGGGGCCGCCGTGGTGTGAGAGGAAGGAGGGGCCGCCGTGGTGTGAGAGGAAGGAGGGGGCCGCCGTAGTGTGAGAGGGGGCCGCGTGGTGTGAGAGGAAGGAGGGGGCCGCCGTAGTGTGAGAGGGGGCCGCGTGGTGTGAGAGGGGGCCGCGTGATGTGAGAGGGGGCCGCCTGGTGTGAGAGGGGGCCGCGTGGTGTGAGAGGAAGGAGGGGGCCGCCGTAGTGTGAGGGGGCCGCGTGGTGTGAGAGGAAGGAGGGGGCCGCGTGGTGTGAGAGGAAGGAGGGGGCCGCCGTAGTGTGAGAGGGGGCCGCGTGGTGTGAGAGGGGGCCGCGTGGTGTGAGAGGGGGCCGCGTGATGTGAGAGGGGGCCGCGTGGTGTGAGAGGGCCGCGTGGTGTGAGAGGAAGGAGGGGGCCGCCGTAGTGTGAGGGGGCCGCGTGGTGTGAGAGGGGCCGCGGCGGCCCCCTCCGTGGTGTGAGAGGAAGGAGGGGGCCGTCGTGGTGTGAGAGGAAGGAGGGGGCCGTCGTAGTGTGAGAGGAAGGAGGAGGCCGCCGTGGTGTGAGACGAAGGAGGGGGCCGCGTGGTGTGAGAGGAAGGAGGGGGCCACGTGGTGTGAGAGGAAGGAGGGGGCCGTCGTAGTGTGAGAGGAAGGAGGGGGCCGTCGTAGTGTGAGAGGAAGGAGGAGGCCGCCGTGGTGTGAGAGCGTGCCGCCGTGGCGTGAGACGAAGGAGGGGGCCGGGTAATGTGAGAGGAAGGAGGGGGCTGCCGTAGTGTGAGAGCGTGCCGCCGTGGCGTGAGAAGAAGGATGGGGCCGCGTAGTGTGAGAGGAAGGATGGGGCCGCCATATAGTGAGAGAGCGGGCCGCCGTGGCGTGAGGCGAAGGAGGGAGCCGCGTGGTGTGAGACGAAGGAGGGGGCCGCCGTGGTGTGAGAGGAAGGAGGGGCCGCCATGGTGTGAGAGCGGGCCGCCGTGGTGTTAGAGGGAGGAGGGAGCCGCGTGGTGTGAGACGAAGGAGGGGGCCGCCGTGGTGTGAGAGGAAGGAGTGGCCGTCATGGTGTGAGAGGAAGGAGGAAGCCGCGTGGTGTGAGAGGAAGGAGGGGGCCGCCGCAGTGTGAGAGCGGGCCGCCGTGGTGTTAGAGGAAGGAGGGGGCCGTGTGCTGTGAGAGGAAGGATGGAGCCGCGTGGTGTAAGAGAAAGGAGGGAGTCGCCGTGGTGTGAGCGGAAGGAGGGGGCCGCCATGGTGTGAGAGGAAGGAGGGGGCCGCGTGGTGTGAGAGGAAGGAGGGGGCCGCCGCAGTGTGAGAGCGGGCCGCCGTGGTGTTAGAGGAAGGAGGGGGCCGTGTGCTGTGAGAGGAAGGATGGAGCCGCGTGGTGTAAGAGAAAGGAGGGAGCCGCCGTGGTGTGAGAGGAAGGAGGGGGCCGCCATGGTGTGAGAGGAAGGAGGGGGCCGCGTGGTGTGAGAGGAAGGAGGGGGCCGCCGCAGTGTGAGAGCGGGCCTCCGTGGTGTGAGAGGAAGGAGGGGGCCGCCATGGTGTGAGAGGAAGGAGGGGGCCGCGTGGTGTGAGAGGAAGGAGGGGGCCGCCGCAGTGTGAGAGCGGGCCGCCGTGGTGTTAGAGGAAGGAGGGGGCCGTGTGCTGTGAGAGGAAGGATGGAGCCGCGTGGTGTAAGAGAAAGGAGGGAGCCGCCGTAGTGTGAGAGGAAGGAGGGGCCCGCCATGGTGTGAGAGGAAGGAGGGGGCCGCGTGGTGTGAGAGGAAGGAGGGGGCCGCCGCAGTGTGAGAGCGGGCCGCCGTGGTGTTAGAGGAAGGAGGGGGCCGTGTGCTGTGAGAGGAAGGATGGAGCCGCGTGGTGTAAGAGAAAGGAGGGAGCCGCCGTGGTGTGAGAGGAAGGAGGGGGCCGCCATGGTGTGAGAGGAAGGAGGGGGCCGCGTGGTGTGAGAGGAAGGAGGGGGCCGCCGCAGTGTGAGAGCGGGCCTCCGTGGTGTGAAAGGAAGGAGGGGGCCGCATTGCTGTGAGAGAAAGGAGGGGGCCGCTATGCTGTGAGAGGAAGGCGGGGGTCGGCCGTGCTGTGAGCGAAAGGAGGGGGCCGCCCTGGTGTGAGAGGAAGGAGGGGGCCGCGTAGTGTGAGAGGAAGGAGGGGGGCGCCGTGGTGTAAGAGGAAGGAGGGGACCGCTGTTGTGTGAGAGGGGGGAGGAGCCCGTCGTGGTGTAAGAGGAAGGAGGGGACCGCTGTTGTGTGAGAGGGGGGAGGGGCCCGCCGTGGTGTGCGTGGGGCCCGCCGTGGGGGTTAGAGGGGCCCGCCCGCGGTGTGAGTGGCGGGAGGGGGCTGCCGCGGTGTGAGAGTGGGCTGAAGCATGCCTGAACATTTTGCCGGATAAATTAATTTACCTTTTGCATAGTCAGATACAGTGCCGGGGCCTACTTTTCTACCTTGTGAGGTATCAAACATATCTGCCGTTTCTACAGTATTTGTGAGGCATCAAATGTCTGCCGTTTTACAGTACTTGTGATGTATTAAATATTCGGCCGATTCTACAGTACTTGTGATGTACCTAACTTGTCTGCAGTTTGTAAGTACCTGAGGTACCAAATATGTCTGCAGTTTGTACAGTACTTGTGAGGTATCAAATATTTTTGCCGTTCTACAGTACTTGTGAGGTACCAAATATGTCTGCCGTTTCTACAGTGCTTGTGAGGTATCAAATATATCAGCCGTTTTTTCAGTACTTGTGATATATTAAATATTTCTGTCGTTTCTACAGTACTTGTGGTGTACCAAACATGCCTGCAGTGTGTACACTACTTGTGAGGTACCAAATATTTCTGCAGTTTCTACAGTGAGGTACCAAATATGTCTGCCGTTTCTACAGTGCGTGTGAGGTATCAAATATATCAGCCGTTTCTACAGTACTTGTGATAAATTAAATATTTCTGTCGTTTCTACAGTACTTGTGATGTACCAAACATGCCTGCAGTGTGTACACTACTTGTGAGGTACCAAATATTTCTGCAGTTTCTACAGTGAGGTACCAAATATGTCTGAATAAATGTCTGAACAAATAGCAAGATAAACTCTCACACAGAACCGCTGTTTAAGGATTTGCGGCAACTAAAATTAAGAGACCTACACAAACTGCAAAAATTGAAATTTTACCATAAATATGTTAATAATGAACTTCCCATATACTTCCACCAAGCCTGGTCGTTTCAAAGGATATCCGATATACATCACCACAACACCAGACAAAAGCACAATTTTCAAACCACGAAAACCAAACATAAATTTGCCCACCATTGCCTCAGGTACTCAATGCCAGAAATCATGAATAATACCCCACAAATTATATTAAGTAAAACAACAACTCATACTCTAAAGGGATTCACACAGTATATCAAGAAAGACATCATCGAAACATACACCTATGAATGTACCATACAGAACTGTTATGTTTGTTCACAATATGTTTAGCTATAATGGGATACAAATACAGTAGTTTTATGTTATATGCATTATGCTAAATGATCTGCGGTTGTTAATTTATGTTTCGTTATTTCTTTCATACCTTATCATACAAAATTAAGCTTTGTTTTGTTTTTTTGAGGTGGGTTCCATGTCGGCGAAATTTATGTCTTAATGGGACTCTCCTCGGCCAATGCCACTCTGTATCCGGTATTAGTGTAACATTATTTTGATCCCATATATGCGTCTCTTTTTATTATCATGCACTGTTTATCATCATGTATTCCATGAAACATGGCATTTGTTAAATAAATGATATTCTCTCTCTCTCTCTCTCTCTCTGCCGTTTCTACAGTGCTTGTGAGGTATCAAATATATCAGCCGTTTTTACAGTACTTGTGATATATTAAATATTTCTGTCGTTTCTACAGTACTTGTGATGTACCAAACATGCCTGCAGTGTGTACACTACTTGTGAGGTACCAAATATTTCTGCAGTTTCTACAGTGAGGTACCAAATATATCTGCAGTTTCTACAGTACTTCTGAGGTACCAAATATATCTTCAGTTTCTACAGTGCTTAGAAAGTATCAAATATGACTGCAGTTCTCACAGTACTTGTGAGGTACCAAATATGTCTCCATATTTGGTACCTAACAAGTACTGTACAAACTGCAGACATGTTAGGTACATCACAAGTACTGTAGAAACTGCACACATATTTGGTACCTCACAGGCACTGTAGAAACAACGGACATATTTGGTACCTCACAAGTACTGTAGAAACGGCAGAAATATTTGACACCTCACAAGTACTGTAGAAACTCCAGACATATTTGGTACCTTACAACTACTGTACAAACTGCAGACATATTTGGTACCTCACAAGTACTGTGCAAAGTGCAAACATATTTGGTACCACACAAGTACTGTGAAAACTGCAGACATATTTGATGCCTTCTAAGCACTGTAGAAACTGCAGACATATTTGGTACCTCACAGGTACTGTACAAACTGCAGACATATTTGATGCCTTCTAAGCACTGTAGAAACTGCAGACATATCTGGCACCTCACAAGTACTGTAGAAACGGCAGAAATATTTGACACCTCACAAGTACTGTAGAAACTGCAGACATATCTGGCACCTCACAAGTACTGTAGAAACAGCGAACATATTTGATACCTCACAAGTACTGTAGAACGGCAAAAATATTTGATACCTCACAAGTACTATACAAAGTGCAGACATACTTGGTATCTCACAAATACTGCTCAAACTGCAGACATATTTGGTACCTCACAAGTACTGTAAAAACTGCAAACATATTTGATACATTCTAAGCACTGTAGAAACTGCAGACATATTTGGTACCTTACAACTACTGTACAAACTGCAGACATATTTGGTACCTCACAAGTACTGTGCAAACTGCAAACATATTTGGTACCTCACAAGTACTGTGAAAACTGCAGACATATTTGATGCCTTCTAAGCACTGTAGAAAGTGCAGACATATTTGGTACCTCACAAGTACTGTACAAACTGCAGACATATTTGGTACCTCACAGGTACTGTACAAACTGCAGACATATCTGGCACCTCACAAGTACTGTAGAAACAGCGAACATATTTGGTACCTCACAAGTACTGTAAAACCGGCAGAAATATTTGACACCTCACAAGTACTGTAGAAACTCCAGACATATTTGGTACCTTACTACTACTGTACAAACTGCAGACATATTTGGTACCTCGCAAGTACTGTGCAAACTGCAAACATATTTGGTACGTCACAAGTACTGTGAAAACTGCAGACATATTTGATGCCTTCTAAGCACTGTACAAACTGCAGACATATTTGGTACCTCACAAGTACTGTGCAAACTGCAAACATATTTGGTACCTCACAAGTACTGTGCAAACTGCAAACATATTTGGTACCTCACAAGTACTGTGAAATCTGCAGACATATTTGATGCCTTCTAAGCACTGTAGAAACTGCAGACGTATTTGGTACCTCACAGGTACTGTGCAAACTGCAGACATATTTGATGCCTTCTAAGCACTGTAGAAACTGCAGACATATCTGGCACCTCACAAGTACTGTAGAAACGGCAGAAATATTTGACACCTCACAAGTACTGTAGAAACTTCAGACATATTTGGTACCTCACAAATACTGCTCAAACTGCAAACATATTTGATACATTCTAAGCACTGTAGAAATTGCAGGCATATTTGGTACCTCACAAGTACTGTGAAAACTGCAGACATATTTGATGCCTTCTAAACACTGTAGAAACTGCAGACATATTTGGTACCTCACAAGTACTGTACAAACTGTAGAGATATTTGGTACCTCACAAGTACTGTACAAACTGCAGACATATCTGGCACCTCACAAGTGCTGTAGAAACAGCGAACATATTTGGTACCTCACAAGTAATGTAGAACGGCAAAAATATTTGATACCTCACAAGTACTATACAAAGTGCAGACATACTTGGTATCTCACAAGTACTGTAAACACGGCTGTCATATTTGATGCCCCACAAGTACTGTAGAAACGGCAGACATCTTAGGTACATCGCAAGTACTGTAGAAACGGCAAAAATGTTTAATACATCACAAGTACTGTAAAAACGGCAGAAATATATGTATGCCGTCTGTACAGTACTTGTGAGGTACCAAATATGTCTGCAGTTTGTACAGTATTTGTGAGGTACCAAATATGTCTGAAGTTACTATAGTACTTAGGAGGTATCAAATATGTCTGCAGTTTCTATAGTACTTGGGACGTATCAAATATGTCTGCAGTTTCGACAGTACTTGTGAGGTACCAAATATGTCTGCCGTTTCTACATTACTTGTGAGGTACCAGATATGTCTGCAGTTTGTACAGTGTCTGTGAGGTACCAATGTGTCTGCCGTTTCAACAGTACTTGTGAGGCACCAAATATGTCTGCAGTTTCTACAGTACTTGTGAGGTACCAAATATGTCCGCAGTTTGCATAGTACTTGTGAGGTACCAAATATGTCTGCCGTTTGTACAGTACTTGTGAGGTACCAAATATGTCTGCAGTTTGTACAGTATTTGTGAGGTACCAAATATGTCTGAAGTTACTATAGTACTTAGGAGGTATCAAATATGTCTGCAGTTTCTATAGTACTTGGGAGGTATCAAATATGTATGCTTAAAGAATACGCCGTTCGCACAGTTAAATACAATACCCGTGGTTTTATTTGATCGAACTGCCATAATGTACAGAAGAACCCTGTATGTCGCAACGCAAAAGGTCTGTTAATTTATCTGGCAGTGGGTTGCCTTTGTGTTAAAATGCAGAAGGTCATGTGCATATCTAGGCCCTATCATATATTTACCTCACAAGTTCGTTTTAGAAACCGCTGTAATGAGCACTTACGAGGTACTGTTTGTACCTCACAAGGGCGCCTTCACAAGTTAGGGTTGTAGCCGTCGCAGCCTCACAAGTAAAAGTTCAATCTTGTGTCTATATATATATATATATATATATATAGCAGCCACTACATGCGCTGCATGGTCCCGTAGCATGGTGTAATGCGTGTATGCAATCAAGAACAGTCGGCAATGACTAGTAATTAAGAAGTGCTGGCCTAACAAAAAAAAGTATATATATATAGGAAGTCGAAGTCCGCTAAAACACGCTATAGTATTTTGTTTATTCTAAAATAATGAAGAGAATTTGACCATATGTGTGTAATATCGACCCCCATATAGCCACTGGCTGGCCCAGTAGCATATGACGTAATGCGTGTATATGCAAGCAACAAGTGTCAGCAATGTAGCAAGGAAAGATTGTCTATATAGTAACAATGGGGGCCAAATGGGACGTAACTCCTTTGTTTGAAATTTGAAAAGAGATCGTCATACAAACGAAATATAGTGGTGACTGAACAGTCAATCTAAAAAACCGTTATTTCGGTTGTAGGCCAATCTGAAGATTTAAGATTAAATGGCCCATCCTGTTGATAACGCATAGCTTTACTCTTTGTTTCAAGTCTTCTCATTGCGTAACTTGGGACGTATGATGGGGTTGAAAGGCGACCCCGCTCGTGGAATAACGCATGTCTGTCCCCAGTTGGTCAGCCACATGTGTTACGTACCCAAAAAACCGTCTGTAGCCAGCCACTATGGCGTAAGTCTTTGGAGTCTTATCTGATTAGAGAGCTTGAAAATAAAATAATCTGCCTGCAGCCCTGTATACCTCATGTAGCCTCATGTAGGCTTCAAACATGGTTGTATAAAGAGAATTACGAGCACGATATCAATGGGGGGGAAGGGGGGGGGGCAAGGGTTATTATCAGTCCCTCGGCAATGGGCTTTTCATTTCATTATGAATTGGGAACGAAGAAAATAATTCTTCGTGAACTGAGAATGAGATATTAGCCGACCATCGTGATCAATGATTTCCGTTAGTCGTGCACTTGGAATTATAATATTAAATAACCGTACATCGGGAAAGCGCCAATTTATATCATGTATCTGCGCTTTCTTTGTATGCGGAGATTTCTCCTCTTAGTTCATCGTGATCTGGTAATTAAGAAATTTATTCATCGTTATCTGCGAACACGACCCCTCCTTGAGCCCCCTTTCCTCCCGCTTAATTATTACAGCGAAGACACTACACGAATAATGCGTGAGATACACAAACAAAACCGTTCCTATCACATTCTCTAACTTACATTATTATTACAATATTTTTTGGCTTGAAACTGGCTAAGTTTTGACTATATCAAGCCAGATAGTCCGGCCATTTAGCTCACTAACTTTGATTTCGATACTGCCGAGGCAGTTCGCTACAGTTATAAATACGTACATTGCATGAGTGGCATCAGAATACAATGGTCAAAACTTGGCTGACTTGCGGCAGCGATCGAAATTGTTTGTTTAGTCACATGAGCAACCCGTAATCCGCTGCTAATTTCAGCTAATCGTTTCCGCGCCGAGCCGATTGATCGACTTAGAGATACACAACGTTTCATTTTATTTTTGAAAGATAACAATCAACGTTTTCTAGAAGCGAAAAGTCATCGGTTCTTATTTAGTCAGTCGGTAAACCTGATTACCATGTTTGTGAATAAAGCCTTTTATAAAATTGGCTTACAGCACATCACTAGGATATAATTATATTCTAATGGGGCCATATTTGTCACAGGTATATTTGGCTGTGAACTCTCGAAGCAAAATCTTTTGTTCATTTTATTTTCATCGTTTTTTTACCTATTCCCTGAATATGTTTTAATGCGATCGTTTCTATTTTAGAATATGAGACTACGACTGGTAATCAGCATCTAATCCACACATCAAGTGGCAAAAGGACTGAGGTCCTGAAGAGAAAAGAGGAGTGTCTGGCAGTGTTCAGCGAGAATTTTTAATGGCAGTAAAATTGGTGGACATAGTGGCATCAATAAAACCGCAGATGCCATATTTCAGCGATTTTACTGGCCGGGCCAGACCGACGACATCCGGATATGGGTAAGTTTCCAAAACACCGTTCGCCCTATAACATTGTTTGGGTTAGTATTTGTTAAAGATTTGTTTGTGGGTGCGTAGTTGGGCAGAAAATAATAGTAAGGTGCATGGATCCGGTTATTGCTTATATGTGTCTGTGAAAGTGCATTACTTATAATATATGAAATTGTCAATATAACTTAGCAATGGAATAATATTTATTATTAATTCGTGGAGCATTGATACATTTCTCTCTTTTAATTATAATATCATTTTTATGCTTTCTGCCTTCTTCACGAAGATCGCGACATGTGACAAGTGTCAGAGGGTAGGACCCCTCGAGAAGAAGGAACCGCTGCAGTCAATCAAGGTTCGCTAGACATAACTCGCTATAGAAATAACCTTATACCACGTAAATTTGCGGATACTTAAAAATAATAAATTTTCTGCTTGGCGGAACATTGGCAGTAACAAAATTACCTCCGACATCTACTGTCCGCAAACTTAGATACATCAAACAATTAAATTCTGTCAATTAATAATGATTGTTGCCTATTGACTCGTAGTGCCTATCAGTTTTCGTTCAAAGACTCGTTTAGTTAGTCGCCAGACCGATATGTTAAAGTCAGTAAACAGTATACAGGCCTAGACAACATATGTGGCCTGATATGTAATACGCGATATTGTTTCATTCGAATTCAGCATGTCGCCTACAAGGGCGGATATATAGGCATTTTAGAATGGGGGTGGGGGGGGGATCTCTGCTATCTGAAACCTTGCGACCGGGAGTGTCGGGAGGGGGGGGGGGGAGAGGGGCAGGGAGTAAAAAAGAATAACGCGGCCGTGGGTGTCCACTAATGTACTTAACATCCCCTTGCTTGATGGGGGGGGGGGGGGCATCTACGAAAAAGAGACTTGCTCAACTTCCCAAGGGGCACGTAGGGGGGAAGTGAAACTCCCCTACGCCCCCCTCCCCCTCTCGCCCGAGATCCACCCGTGCCCGTATAAACGCTTATTGCAAAAGATTCGAACCCAGGAGCTATTGATCTGCAGTCTAGTGCGCTAATTAAGGACTACACCAGGAAGGCCCCTCATACAAATTTGTAAATATTTGTAAACTTATACCATGTTAGACCGCCTAGAAATCCACGTCTTTCTTCGATCTTCCCCGAATTCCGATAATCCTATCCTATATCATCATCAATTAGCGACAGACGAAAATCGTCTTCCGCGGCGAGTGAAATATCATAATATTGTGCTAAATTCAAACCTTGAGACAAAACATGTGTCATTTCTTTACTTAGGCAGGGGAAAGCTAAGTTGCTCGCACGGTAGGTGGACATTTAGTAATTGTTCCCTGGTTGTAAATAATAGTGCAACCATTAGTTACACATGCATACATACTGGAAACACACCCACTGGCAGATTAATTCACGGTCGATTCCTTTGACACAATTAAACGTGCCAAAACGTTCACTACACACGACTTCATGCACACCTCGCGATTTTTGTCGCTCATGGAAGATAAAATTGAAGTAATTGTAACTAAATGCCAGCCAACAGATGCAGAATGACTCAGTTACTGCTATATATGATGCGACATGATATTCGAAAACAAGCGTGAAATACGGTATGCTTGTTGGCCATTTAAACAGAAATTAGCATTTCATATTATTCGTGGATAAATGTGAATTAATGGTTAATTCTTTTTACACAGCATTTCTATGACTACTATGTCTCATAAGACACTATTACAGAATGGAGATAAATCGAGTGTAAATTGTCTAATCATAACACGCCCTTTGTTAATCAAATAAAAACATGTACACCCCCTCTTCTGTCAATAGGTAGCTGGCCCATGGGAAATGCTAGGCGTCGACCTCATGGGACCCCTGGTAACCACGACGGCTGGAAATAAGTACATCTTTACAGCGACTGATTACTATAAAAAGTGGGTGGAAGCGTTTCCACTGAAAGATAAAACTGCCGAATCAGTTGCTTCGTGCCTGATGGAAATGTTCTACCGTCACGGGGCTTCACATTGCATATTAACAGATCAAGGAAGGGAATTTGTTAACAAGGTAAGTGAAATAAATCCTTGGTTTAGCGGCGAGATGATGATATGTTTCCACCGCACCACAACAATATAGGAGCTAACCCCTTTCTACGCGAAAATGAGTGTTGTTTGCAAATGCAGCCGTTAGATTGGGACATCGCATATTAGATGTCAATGTGGCCATAACTCACTGAACGTCATGACCAGACATGGGGTAATCTTAATCAGTAATCGTAATCGATTGTAATCGATTACATTTTCCAAGTAATCGTAATCGATTACACTGTTTTTAAAAGCAATGTAATCGTATTCGATTACATTGCTAATGTAATCGTAATCATGATTACTTTTGATGATTACTTTAATATGTTCACTCAGGCTGCTTTAGTCTCAAAACTGAGCGTCACACTTTCTATGTCGAGAGTATCATTAATGTCTTCCTGTGGAGATGCACCCCCCCCCCCCCTCCAACCACCCCTACCCTTCTGGTCCTTTGTGCCTCACCCCGAGACATAACCAGATAAAACTAATTAAACCGGCTTGGTGCCCGAAAGTGGACCACCTTCTAATCCCATAATTATTCTGTTTGCATTGAATAACTAGTGATGGTCCAGTGCCACCTGTATTGTTGGGAGTGGGTGGGTGGGGGCTGTGATGGGATGGGGTTGGATGCTTGTGTTATTGTTCTCTGCATAGATGGATTGGAAGAAGTGTTGTCATAAACCGAACTCGACTGGGTTCTGTAGTGGGGCGCGGCAACGTATGGTACGGATATCCCCGCGAGTACTTTACTATACCAGTGTGGCTTCCTTTTTACCTGCCATGTGACATAGGGACTATAGGTTCTGTTTCCCACCACACCTCCTTCTAAGGAAGATAAAGCTAATTGCAACGGATTTGTATCCCAAAATATTATTGTGTCTTTTATATTAAACTGATTATTTAATATATCTAATATAATAACTTTTATACTAATATTTTGATCAGTCTTAGTAAATAATAAACATCAGGTTAGTCACTAGATTAGGGCCCCTGAGGGGGGGTGGGGGGGCACATGTCGCGTGTCGATTTTAAGAAAAGGTCCGTGTCGCGTGTCGATTTTAAGACAACCCCAATGCCGCGTTGTCGATTTTAAAAGTCGCCGTGTCGAAAAAAAAGCCACTCTGGACCCCTTAGATTTTATTGCAGTCCAGCCTGGCCTATTACGAACAGACGAAGAATAAATGTCGTGCCACATGGGTTTCTCCAGACACTGCCCCAGCAAATGCTTCTTGAATTAGACAACTAAACTTGTGGTTTATACCTCGGGATTACTATATAAGCTTTAATATCACGATTATTATAATTGCGCCGTACATCGTTTCAGATCAAATGCGTCCAGTGCATACGCTGGTTCCACGCAAGGTGCCTGGACAGCCCACAACCAGGTTTCTTGTGCTTAAACTACGATCAACCGAGTCATCCAGTGGCGCCCGGCGGACAATGCCCAGCACCCCCCACCATCCCACAACCGCAAGCACGAGGGGGAAACAAGCGGTGGAAGGCGTCTCAATCGGGCCAAGCCCCAGCCCGTGACATCGTCCTCGACCTACACCGTCACTAAACACAGCAAACGGGTCAAACGGTGTCAGGGCTGCAAGGGCGGATTCTAGGCACATGATGTTGACGATACCCTTGTCGCGAGGAGATACGAGAACAATCCCTTCTACAGCAAGGCTCTTGGCTACCACCACCACTCCTGGAGGCATGACTACTACCACCTTTATTGGAAATGCCTGAAGGCCGTTAACTCAGAGGCCGAGAGTAGTGCGGTGGTCCTCATGGATGGGTTCATCGCAGGGGAGTACCAAATCTCATGGATACTGCTTCTCCTGTGAGAATTTGCACCCCCTACCGATATCTTAGAGCCAGGGCTATCGTATGCTATAAATCGCAGGGGCGGGGGGGGGGGGGAGTACCAAATCTCATGGATACTGGTTCTCCTATGATAATTTGCACCCCCTACCGATATCTTAGAGCCAGGGCTATCGTATGCTATAAATCGCAGGGGCGGGGGGGGGGAGTACCAAATCTCATGGATACTGCTTCTCCTATGATAATTTGCACCCCTACCGATATCTTAGTGAGAGGGCTACCGTATGCTATATATCGCAGGGGGGGGGGGGGTACCGAATCTCATGGATACTGCTTCTCCTGTGGGAATTTGCACCCCCTACCTATATCTTAGAGCCAGGGCTACCCACGCTATATATCGCAGGGGGGGGGGGGGTACCAAATCTCATGGATGCTGCTTCTCCTATGATAATTTGCACCCCTACCGATATCTTAGAGCCAGGGCTACCGTATGCTATATATCGCAGGGGGGGGGGGGGGACCGAATCTCATGGATACTGCTTCTCCTGTGAGAATTTGCACCCCCTACCGATATCTTAGAGCCAGGGCTACCGTATGCTATATATCGCAGGGGGGTACCAAATCTCATGAATGCTGCTTCTCCTATGATAATTTGCACCCCTACCGATATCTTAGTGAGAGGGCTACCGTATGCTATATATCGCAGGGGGGGGGGGGGGGGGTACCGAATCTCATGGATACTGCTTCTCCTGTGGGAATTTGCACCCCCTACCTATATCTTAGAGCCAGGGCTACCCACGCTATATATCGCAGGGGGAGGGGGGTACCGAATCTCAGGGATACTGCTTCTCCTGTGGGAATTTGCACCCCCTACCTATATCTTAGAGCCAGGGCTACCCACGCTATATATCGCAGGGGGAGGGGGGTACCGAATCTCAGTAGTCATGGATACTACTTCTCCTGTGGGAATTTGCACCCCTACCGATATCTTAGAGCCAGGGCTACTGTTTATTTATGACTTGCTTAGTTACACGACTTGCTTGAATTCACAGGGTACCTACACTGACTGCTAAAATATACTGCTATGTTTTTGGGATATCACACCTTGTATTATACATTTGCATGATATTATAAAAATAATAAAATAAAATAAAATAATCGTAATAATCCCCATCCGCCATTGTTTTATGGGAGCGAAATCACGTTTCGATACTGGACAATTTTGGAATGTGGCAAGATAAACCGGCCGGTGTAACATATTCCATTAATCTAAAAGGTGGGAATAAATAGTTGAATGGTCTGCCATATATGTATATTTGTCATAAATATTGGAATGGTCCGCCATAGATGCTTTTCTGGCGAGGGGTACACAATCTCACGGGGGTGCACTATCTCATCGCACGGTAACATCATAATGCGTCCCCGGGGTGCAAAATCTCACGGGGGTGCAGAATCGCATGCCACACCGGCCTGAGCCGTCTGAATCAAGGTCATATCAAGGTCATTTCTAGGTCAAAGAGTCGCTCAGGTCCAAATTTAGGCACTATCGTGACAAGAGTGACTAAAGCACCAAACTTCGTACATTTACTTAATCACTGGATAATCGTTCTGAATGGGAATGCCCGGGCTGAAACGTCTGTAGCAAGGACATTTCAAGGTGAAAGGGTCACTTAGGTCCAGATTTAGGCGATATTTGTGACACGAATGACTAAAGCACCACATTTCGTACGTACCTTTACTAATTAGCACCTGGGGAACCTTTCTGGAATGCGATGCCCGGGCTGAGCCATCTGTATCAAGGTAATTTTAAAGCCAAATGTTCGTATCATGCAAACATGAAGTTCGACCTTCACCTTTGGAAAAATGCTCAGTCGCGGCTGGTCTACAGAACTTACCTAGCCCTTCATAAAAAAACTTCTCCCAGCACGTTGATGTTCTGGAAAAGCTGGCACATCGGTGCTTTGCCATAGGCCAGCAGAATTGACGCCCGATGAGGCCCAATTCATGTTAGAGACAATGCAGTACTATGGTATCCCTGTGAAATCAGGGAAAGGCTGGCGCTATTCTGGGGGGTTTTCATAGCACAAAGGAGGTTCTGAGCCATCACTAGAGCAGGCACGTTAGCAGCACAACGTAAAAGTAAAGCTTTCCCGGAGGCGCTGTTGGGAACAGTTGGAAACAGAGAACAGAGCACATTGCGGCACTGAAGAGATGGATGGTGTCCGGTCCAGAGCAAGTCAGGCTATAAGCCTACCAGAGTGTGAGAAGCAGTTTCTATAATCTGATAATTTGTGATGATCTGTTCTGACTTTTTTGGACACGACGAATGACGTTCATATGAGTATTAGTCCAATCAAAACGTCAACGGGCTTTGCTCAAATGGGTTTTGTCAAAGAACAACCCCCGAGCAGAAGAATCCGAAAAACACTTGACATACACAGCTGTGTTAAAAAGGAAGTAGTCTCCATATACCTCGGGCAGAAAAAGTGCGAAGCATACGTAACACCTGTTCTTGGCGACCGTTTCCATACACGAGCCAATCATATCCCTCATATCGAAGCTCAAAACACTTTAAATGGGATATTGTGAATATTGAGGAATTAACAGACTGCTATAATTAAGGGATCGCGGTAAATAGGGACGGTTCTTTGCGTTGAACCAGTAATTGTACGGATTATCCGAATATCTGGCTGCCACGTAAGGAAGTCAGTATCACATCTGACAGCTCCATGGTATCCAAAAGCAATCACCTTTAAGGCTTCATCCGATTATGAGGTGGAATACCAGAATGTGCATTCATATCCAGGATGTCTTGCAAATAGGTGCACGTTGTGTCATGAACACAGACATGGGGGTCATCGTGATCGGTGTATTCTTTGAACTGACCAGGACGTTATGCTCTGGCTGGCATTTGGCAAGGGCAGCCACTTGAGATGCTATCACGTCAACTGCATTTGTCGGCAGCTCGGTCAGGACAAGTCCAGTACGTGCTCTGCCATGTTTAGTCCGGGCAGCCTGTGCTGAAAAAGGGCTTAACCCAAAACAAATTGCAATAGTAATGAAACTTGGTTTTTCTGAATCCGTAGTTATCTGAAAATATCATATTCAAAATCTACCAAAATCTACTCATTGGAACATAGTTTTTTCGCCGATAGTTTACCCTACCCCTTGAACTCAGATTGGCAACACATTTTTAACGGATCGACAAGACGGGATAAGGCGGGGCGGTTAAAAACCTACTACATATTGCTCGCTACATACAATACGCATGTTATATGTGATAAACTGTTAAGTGAGCTACATAATGTCGATAAAAAAATTATTAAAAGTTTATTAATGTCGAATATTATTTTTAATTAGTGACCCCCCCCCCCCCCCGCTCACGAACCACCTGGTGAAAAGGTCGTGGAAACCAACTGACAGTAGCGAATGTTGTTTATATAATAAACATGGAATAATTGGTATATTTGTTATTGAAAACCGTTAAATAAATATGTAATTTTAATTATATTTCATTCTTGCACTAGGAGATATTTGCGCACTTGTAACAGGGCTTATTTTTCATCTTGGCTTGTCATACTGACTTGTCGCAAGACACGCTACGTCACAGCGCGCGCCACTTGTTTCCCTGCGCGACTTGGTTCCTCCAAGAGGAATGTTTCATTTTCACTACGAAGCGAGCCGGTTCGGCAACAGAATGGTAATGTTTTGTAAGAAACCTTTGTGTGCAAATGTCAGCATATCAAGATGACCGACTGTGTATTTTGCCAAGGGCCGTTGACAAATGGAGACCCAATTGTTAAGTTGACGCAAAAGGGTTGCGATGGTATCATCAACGCCGGTGCAGCTAGAGGCAGTCATATAGAAGTGGCTCTTTGCCAAGCTGTACATGCGAAGTGCCGAAGTGAATTTACCAACCCCAGATCGATCCAGTATTACAACAAACGAAAACTTTGTGGTGAACAGGAGCCAAACCTGCAACGCACACTTAGATCAGAGGAATCCACCTTCAGCTATAAAGATGATTGCATACTTTGTGGTTGCCCAGATGTGTATAACGGCAGACATCAGTCATATAAACTTATTACAGTTAGAACCATGGACTTCCAAAAGAAAATACTGAAGGCATGTGAGGTGTTCAAAGGAGAATGGGCGGATATCGTAAGAGCCAGAGTACTTTTCGTCTAGGATCTGCCAGCTGCAGATGCAGTGTACCACAATATTTGCAGTGTCAACTTTAGAACAGGAAAAGATGTGCCAAGCATGTTTCAGAAGACCACAGGACAGAGAGCCGCAAAATGCAAGAAACTCGGTCCAAGTGGAAGGCCTAAAGATTGTATAAGAACTGAAGCCTTCCAACTAGTAGCCGATTACCTTGAAAATAATGACGATGAACAAGTGACTATCAATGACCTGATAAGCAAGATGACTGAATACCTCAAAGATACTGATATAGAGCCATATAGCTTTCCACACATGAAGACACAGTTAAAAAAACGTTTTAAGGAGGATATAATTATCACAGAGGTCAATGGAAAGCCAAATGTAGTAACATTTCATACAACTGCTTCCACTATATTACACAATTTTCACCAGCAAACGATGCAAAATCCAACTGATCAGAAGGACAACATAATCGAAACAGCAGCAAATTTTATAAAACAGGAAATCCGAGAAGTTGAACAGACAAGGGAGACCTACCCCACAGTTGAAGAGTTATCAACAGAAACAGCACTGGAGTTTTTGCCCATATCTCTAAAACGTTTGTTAAAACACGTTTTCTGTGGTTCAGATACAAGTAGCAAAATTGCTTCAATAGGTCAAGCAATCATGCAGGCAGCCCGCCCCCGTACTCTTCTTGCCCCACTGCAAATTGGATTGGGTGTTCAAATGCATCACCACTTCCAGTCAAAATTTCTTGTGGATTCCTTACATCACCATGGATTCTCCTGCTCATATAGTGAAGTTAAAAAGTTTGAGAGGAGCTCTTCAATAGCACAGGGAACTGAAATAGCAAACATGACCGCCAACAAATTTCTACAATATTCTGCGGACAACGTTGACCACAATGTGAGAAGTATTGATGGAAAAGGTACTTTCCACGGTATGGGCATTATTGCTATGGTGACACCTGGGACAAGATCATCAAGAAATATTCCAAGGGTGGAAGTCACCTCCGATGACATTGCTTCTGTTGGACGTATACGAATACACCACTTTTTGTCAGAAAGAGATAGCCTGAATTCTCTCTGCTACCAGCCAATAACTGATCCAAAGGTCGAAGAACCCTTCGCATTCGTAGACCTCTTGTGGAAATCATCTCTGTTGCTGAGGGTCCCAAGACCCCAGTGGTGTGGATTCATGCAACTCATCCATCAGGGAGAAAATGCTGGTGCATCGTCGGTCATGTTTCTCCCCATGATTGACATGGACCCAAATGACCTGTCCTGCATTTATTCAACGTTGAAGTTCATATCGTCCCATGCAAACCGGTACCAATCATACCCAGTGGTCACGTTTGATCAACCGTTGTGGTGGAAAGCACACACCATGGTAGAGAGTTTGCCAGAGTTACAACCAACTGTCATTCGTCTGGGAGGTTTCCATACACAAATGAGCTTCCTAGGATCTATTGGCCATCTGATGAATGGCTCTGGCCTCCAGGAGCTGTTGGAAGTTGTGTATGCCAGCAACACAGTTGGACACATGCTCTCAGGAAAAGCAGTCAGTCGTGCAGTAAGAGGCCATTTGCTTGTTGACGCTGCATTGAATACACTGGTGATATCGAAGGCTCTGAACAAAGACACTCCGCAGATTTCAATACCTGCCCAACGAAATGCAACACCGGTGCCTTCACGTGCTATGGAAACAGACCTTCGACAGTCGCCAGTACCTGCCCAACCAGAAGCCAACTGCCACTCTGGTGATAGGAAGGAAGAACCACCTTCAACAGGTTAGTGTCTTTAAATATCGAATTTGAGCTCAAATTAATAATTGCCACTATTAAATTGGTTTCGGATTAATTCCTGTGTCAATCTTTCAGATACCAGTGATTCTGCAGGGAAGGACAAACTTCTTCCCTCTTTGACAACCCTGTTAACGGGAATGCTGTCAGGGACAATGAAGGCCGCTGATGTAGACAATCATGAAGCATTGCACACTCTAAGAGAAAAGATTTTCACAGAGAAAGAGCGGTTGGCCGAAAATCGTATGGCTAGACTTTGGTTCCAGTATGTGGACATGACAGAGCTCCTACGCAGATTCATCAAGGCAGAAAGGCTGGGCATTTGGCCACTGCATCTCCAGTGTCTCTATGACATGCTGCCTTACCTGGCAGCATCAGGTCACAATCTGTATGCCAAAAGTGTACATGTGTATTTGCAGAAAATGCTTACCCTCGAGGTAGATCTTCCCGAGGTTTACGAACATTTAATGAATGGATTTCATGTTGTTCGTCGGTCTGACAGGCTTTGGGCAGGCATATCGACTGATCTTGCAATAGAGCAGTGCCTTATGCGCAGTTTGAAAACGAGAGGAGGTCTGACAAGAGGACGCGGATTGACAGAAACTCAACGCCTTGTATGGGTCCTCTCCTCTCCGTCCTGTGCAGAGATTAATAGCGCAATGCAGGAGCTTACTGGTGTGGCGTTCACGAGCAGTGAACAACATAAGGAAACAACCCGTGCCAGGATATTCAAAGACCTCAGTGACGTTCAAGACTTATCGCAATACTTGGACCAGAGAAACCCATTCAACGTCGAGGACCCAACGTCTTTGCGAAACATTGCAACTGGGGTAACTGCACATGCCTCCGTGAATTGTGAAACGGCCAAACCTGTCGGTCAGCAAATTATTTTGTCAATGGCAGACAAAAGGTGGCTGATTACACGTTCAGAAAGAAAGACCAAGTTGTGACAATGGACACAAAAGGTTCAGTCAAGATCAGAGATGAAGAAATCAGTGTAGATCCGCTGCTCCTTTTCCAGCGTCTGGTAACTGCTGGCACTAGATGTGACGAGTTACCAGCCGTATTCAGATATGAGCTATGCACCTATCCACCGGCATTGTTTGAATCAAAAGAGATGATGAGGTCAGCGAACAAAGCTAGTCTAGCTGATAGTATGTGGTCCACAGCAATTGAAGGCTCTCCCAAACCTCCTGACCAGGTTCACTACGTCTTGGATGGGGGAGCACTCCTGCATAGAATTCCATGGACAAAAGGAGCTGCTTGGGATGACATTCTGAGAATATACACCCAGTACGTCACTCCCAGATACGGAAAAGCCACAATTGTGTTTGACGGATACAGTGACATCCCAAGCACAAAGGATTGCACACATGCAAGAAGAAGCGGTGCTTGTATTGGCGCAGAAGTGCAATTTGATGACACCATGGCCCTACAGACAAAGAAAGATGATTTTTTGTCAAACACCAAGAACAAACAAAGATTCATTAACATGTTGGGACACAGACTTGAGAGAAATGGATGCCAAGTTCACCACGCAAGAGGAGATGCTGACCTTATGGTGGTAGAAACTGCCGTGGAATGTGCACAACAGAGACACACTGTTGTCATTGCAGACGACACAGACCTGATCCACCATTCATGTCAGAAAAAGCATAATATATGGTTCCAGCCAAACCGTAAGAGGGAAAGCAAAAAAGCTCCAAGGTGCTGGAACATTGCAGCAACAAGATGCCACCTTGGAAGTATTGTATGTAGCAATATTCTCTTTGTACATGCTTTCCTTGGCTGTGATACCACATCCAGAGTATTTGGTATCGGCAAAAGCAAGGCAGTGGCTAAAGTGAAAAGTGACATCTCCTTTGCTACACAGGCCGGAGTGTTTATGAATGACGGGTCAACCATGGAAGCTGTCATCAAGGCCGGGGACCATGCCCTTGTCTCCATGTACAATGGCGATAAGGATGAAAACCTTGATGACCTGAGACATTGCAGGTTCTGTGAGAAAACGACATGCAGCACTGCAGTTGTTGAACCACGCACTCTACCTCCAACATCAGCTGCAGCTAAATACCACAGTCTCAGAGTGTATCAACAGGTCCAGGCATGGCGGGGTCGTGGTGCGGAGGTCGCCCCAGATCAATGGGGCTGGAAGGTCAGCGAAGGAAAGATGATCCCCATATTGACGGACAATCCTCCAGCACCACAGGCACTGTTAGAAGTAATACGGTGTAACTGCAAAACTGGCTGCTACAATTTTAGATGCACATGCAGAAAAAGTGGACTAGACTGTTCCATGGCATGCAGTGAATGTCGTGGGGTATGTTCAAATACCACCATTACTACTGCTGATAGTGATTCAGAGGAAGAGTCAACAAAGGATTAGTGCATTGCATTATGTGATGCCGATTAAGCGACTTGGATCCTTGTAAATGAACATTTGTATCGACACTAAATACTCCCAATATTGGTGAAATAAACAAAAACAAAATGGTGAAAGAAAGTGTGTGGGTTAAGTCCCTGCCCCCCGACCCCTCTACGTTTTCAGATATAACTTCTACATAATTTGTTTAGGCATCAATAGCCAGTTAGACTATGAAACAAGGACTCTGCGGAGAAGATAAGAAGCGGTCCACGATTCTCGTTCGGCACCATGCAAACACGGATAATAATGAGAAATATCCATCATTGGATATAGCGTAGAAACTTCAATATTAAAGATATTTAATTTCTTTTTGCTGCATTTCCTAGATTATATAACTATATATTTCACACAATAGAAATACGGTATGTAGGGAGCAATTCGCGGTGGGGGTCCCAACTACCCCGCCTCCCTACCCATTTGTGCGAGTAAAAATACGCGGCCAATTCTGGGCTTAAGGAGGTAGGGTGAAGTACCCTCGTAAAAAATATGTTCCAATGAATAGATTTCGGTAGATTTTGAGAAGGAAGTTCCTAGATACCCAAGGAATAAGGAAAAATAGGTTTAATTACTATTGCAATTTGTTTTGGGTATACCCCTAGGTTGCCCGGACTAGTTATTACGCCTTTACCGGAACCGATCTAATTTACATTCAGATTACGTAACTTTTCCGTTACATAGATGACACTATTTCATGTTTAAATATCTACAAAATACGTTGTCAGACGATGACGCCATCTTGACATCTCGCAAAGACCAAAATAATACCCAGAATGCATTGCACATGCATTGGTGCCTCACGGTGGCAAAATTGGAACTAAGATTAGCGAAGAGGTCTACTGAAACCATTGTCCATAGAATCACTTTACTCAAGTTATTAAAGCACTTTAAAGTTGCTTATCGAGCTCTTTCCCGCCAGAACTATCTTCTCAATCGCAACTATTAATGCACTAACGCATTAATAGTTGCAATTTAGCCTAGTTTTGCCTAACGAACTCTCAGCTAGGGCACTCCCCTCTAGAAACAAACAGGTGAGACTTAGCAAGTGTAAGAAATTTGGTGCTTTAGTCACTTTTCTTTTTGTGTCACGATTTTTTCCTTAATCGACCGGACTATCACCACTGTCCACAGTCAAAATATTCTATGGTATTCGGAGTCTATCCTGTCTAGCTTACGTGCACATCGTCCGGGAGCCTTACTTTGTTCATTAAGCATCTGACGTCATGACGCCGAAGGTTTTTGAATTGTCTGAGCAGCTGCAGTAATAATGACAGTATTTATGGTAACCGGTCTGGGTCATAATTTCATTTTAGCATTGTGAGAGTTCCTGTTACTTATCAACATGCAGGGAGACATTATGGCGTCACAATTATATAAGACACTGTAGCAGCTCGTCACTTCACGTTAGAATGTTTGCTCTTTTAACAAAAAATACTTTTTTACGTAAACGCTAAGCAATGTATAGATAATTCTGAAGTTGCGATTTTGCAAGATTGTTTTATATTATTTAATATTTGTCGTAGTTTTTATGAACATACGGGTATTATATGAAGATGTGATGTTGTTGTCACATTCTGACAACCCCCACTGTTCAAACGCAAAGCCGTTTATTTACTTGTAAGGATGCCCATAGCTTATGTGAAGCATGGGAGTGCATATCTGAGAACAAATCTATACGAACAACGGGTATTATCTTATGCGATCTATCTTTCATGTAACCACTGGAATAAACACTAGAACATTCTGAGACATTTTATGCCTTATAGTTTATTTACTGTTAGATTGACATCGATGAGTGATATAGACGAATATGGTATGCGCTATTGGTGAGTATGTATGTATAGGTATAGTACGAGTATAATCGCTCATGACACTAACAAAAACTGACAACAAATACGTGTATATGCAAACATGGCATGATAACCATGATAATTATGTCGCCTGGTTACAATGAGCTCGGGTTTGTCATATATATATATTACCCATAGAAATGAAGAAACGCCCTACTTGTTATATAAGTTATATTTGACCGATTTCTGGTTATATAACTGACATTGAAAAGAACTATGCGTTCTTGAATTTATATCCACAACCTTTACACTTGTGGAGGGAAATGACGAAATAAAAGTGGGTTTCTCCAGTCAGTTACACCAGCAAATGGCTTCTCAAAATGAAGTCCTAAAATTTAACGTATGCGGGGATGGAGGAGTGAGAAGCAGTTGGAAAGGAACAAATCACAAATAACGCGTTTACACTGTTATCTAATACCCCCACCCCCCACCCCCCTCTCTCTTTCCACACGCCCCCGCGGAACCACCGGAAACTACTTCCATCACTCCACAAAAAAACATTTGACGATCGAATGCACTGAGCGTGATCGCCGGCTTGGTACCATACCTTCACTATATTGGTCATTCGCGTCAATGGGAGAAAGAAGGGAGAGTGAAGCTATATATCCCCGGGGGTTAACCCCATACTACTTGCGAAGAAGGACATGTCATCTTTATCCTGCGACCACACAGACATGGACATAACGGGGCTCGAACCATCGATCCACGCGCCGTTAGGCTCTCAGGTGGCCAGAGCCCTGAAGGCGATCGCTCTAACCAACTCAGATATCGAGCCGGCCCCGTAACGGTTGTCCACTAAAGTTTGCTTGGGATCCGCTGGGTGGCGCCACGTACTGGTGGAGTGGGCATCTCCTCGGATGGCTACTTGGACGGAGTTTCATGAAGACACCTTCACATGGGTTGCGTGGATCTGTCATCCGGCGCGACGACCTGGCCGGGTAAGAAGTCGATCTCCGACCGTAGATGATCCAGGGTCTGTCCGGCATTATCGCTCAGTATTAACCGCTCCTGTCCCGCCCCGGGTGCTCGCGAGGTCTCGGTGGCCACGCCGGGCGGACGCGGCGGGCGCCTCAGCGCAGCCAGCTGGCGCCGGAAACGAGGGTTGGCGAAGAAGTAGATGAGAGAGTCATAGCATGCTGAGGCCTTGGCGGCGTAGGGCGGGAGGGTGCTCAGCCACAGCGGCATGGAGGACGCGTCCCCGAAGGCCGCCCACATAGCCACCACGCCGTACGGCATCCAGGCCAGGAGGAAGCCGGCGGTTATCATGCCGGTCACCTGCAATAATAGTACGACACCTGTATATTAATTATGGAAGCATGTCACGACAACCATGCATAATCCATATGCACAATCGGTGCCTAATCCACAACCTGTGGATTACCATGCCCATATCCTATGGCCTTCTATGTTATATTGACTGACAGAAATAAAACAGAAGCGGTGACTATCAAACAAGCCCAGTTCTATATCTTACAGGTCATATTGTCCTGACAGAAAGAAAAATAAAGAGATGGTTAGTGAGAAGGAATGCAGCCGTCTTTACCAACAATCGAATCTCTTTAGATGGGTGATTCCTTTAGCCTAGACAGAGCCACAACTAGGTTTTTCATGCCACAAATAACAACAAAATACCATACAATTATAAATGTCTCTCATGGCTTTAACAAGATGACTAGGCACAAGCTTTACAAGGTTTGAACAACAATGCAAGACACAATCTTTATTCGAAATCACATTGACGATAAGACTGTACGCGACTACTGTGTTCCCCCATTTGTTCTCCTGTGTAATAGACAAAAGGCTCATGTTGCTCATATCCAATCGTGTGGTGAAAAAGGTCTTCCACGTGCGTTATGTCGGACAAACAATTCGGACAAACACATCAGCATGTCACTTTGTTGTCAGTTTCAGAGATTAGTACTTCTCACTTGTACCTACCATCAGCTATGATTGTCAATTTCATACTCACGATCAAGAAAAAAGGACTAGTGGGCGGGGCTTAGTGTCGGAGTAGGAATTGGTCTATTGCCACTCACCATAGTGATATGCTTGTTCTTGTTGAATCGGGTGGATTGCTGGAGGTGGGCGGTGGTCCTTAACTCCATAAGTATCCGCGCGTAGCTCCCACAAATCACAGTAAACGGCAACGCCAGGCAAAAGGTCGTGATGGCAACGATATAGGAGCGGCCTGAGGGGGTCAGACTCGTCCAGTTTATGCTGCACGTGGTTCCACAGGGTTCCACCCCGTACTCGCCCCAGCCAACCAATGGCATGATGCTCCAAAACAGCGTGGCGCTTGCCACAATGGTCAGCGAAAACACCATCGTCTTACGCGTGATGTGAACTGCAAAGTGAAAGTAACATACTTTTGAATATATATTAACGCTTGTCTTGTGTGTGCGTGTTTTTTTGTAACCGTGGCTAATTTTCATGAGGTTTCCAACAAACGCATATAGTAATATACATGTAAATGTTTACATAGATCAGGGACTTGAGCAAGTGTACGCACCTGCTGCACATACAGGCACAGCCCAGTGTGTACGCACGTGCGTACGTGCGTACGGCTGGCTACGCACCTGTCTAT
Source organism: Arenicola marina (assembly GCA_964019135.1). Lineage (NCBI taxonomy): Eukaryota > Metazoa > Annelida > Polychaeta > Arenicolidae > Arenicola > Arenicola marina. The sequence goes on along the minus strand of OZ025264.1, from coordinate 28,862,154 downwards.
GTGTGCGTTGCAGTATCTTATGACTGTGATGGTTCATGGACATTCAAACAAGCTCAGTGATTAAGCGCGTATATAGATCCGTGGAAGGTAGGATATATCTTTCTATCGCTATCCACTAGGTGACCAGGAGCTTTTGCGGCAATGGCTACACAAGATTGCTCGTGTTAATTTTATACCCACTTAACAGTCAAGAGTATGTCCTGACCACTCTGATAAAAAATGCTTTGAGGAAGATCTGTATGCTAAGTACGTAGGCAGCGGACCAAACGAACCTATTAAGCTGAGGCTGAAATCGGAAGCTGTCTCAACCATATTTTCCATCTTCAACCAATGCTGCACCGTATGCACATGGCCCGCCAATCGACACGATCACTGTTAGATTCATGCGCCTCTTCTCCCTCCACCCCTCCCCATCATTTCGACCATAGAATGCCACCCCACCCATCCTAAGCCATGGGGCCTGCGCGATGGCTCAGTGGGCTAGAACTCTCGCATTGAGTGCGCTGGTCACCTGAGAGCCTAACGGCACGTGGATCGGTGGTTCGAGCCCCGCTGTGACCATGTCACAGATCCCATGTCTTTCTTCGTAAAGAGTAGGGGGTTAACCCTGGGGGTCATGGCTCAACTCTTCCTTCCTTCCCCAAAATGATTAAAGCGTCCTAAATAACCAACCAACCAACCACCCTGATACCCACAACTGATACGGCCGTTCTGGTAGTACGGCCGTGGTGTTCATACACCCTTTAGTGAGAGTGAGTTTCTAACACAGCAGCTGTATCAAGTTACACCATTGACTGCCGTTTTCCGAACCATGGCCCGCCACTCTGCAAAATTCGGCACCTTGCCAACGATGACGATGGACCCGCCCTCCCCCCGCCCTCCTTCTAATGTAACACGGCTTCACTGACCAGGTATTATGTTTCAGGTGTACGAATCTCATTTAAAATGTCGCATGCCCGGAATAGACACTCGGCATTGTGTTTTCTTCGTCCTTGAGTTGGTCTCCCGCGTTAAAGAACCTCTCCAGTCAAGCTGAGCGTGGACTGATGCTTGTAAAGAAAGTAATGAAACAGTGTGGAGATATTCCAATTAATATATGTTTTGATCTCTTTGATAAAATGATCCTGCCTATACTCCTGTACGCGTCAGAAATTTGGGGATGTGAATACAGAGAACCCATAGAAAAATGCCACATCCGATTCTGTAAATATGTTCTGCAGCTGCCGCGGCAAACTCCCGACTGTGCTGCTCTTGGGGAGTGTGGGCGGAAGCCTCTGTATGTTTGGTACATCAGCAGGAGTGTGAGATTTTGGTTGAAATTGGTGACTGCTGAAAGACACGGTTATACCCAAGCTGTTTATAAAACTTTGTATAATTTGTGTGAAGCCGGAAAGCAAACTTGGGCATCAAAAATTAAAACACTACTATTTAGATTTGGATTTGGCCATGTTTGGCTCTCACAGGGAGTAGCTGATGTTGGCTTATTTTTGAATTTATTTAACCAACGGATGCATGATGTCTCCTGTCAGGAATGGCGAGCAGATATCAATAGCCTGTCTAAGCTTGATACTTATTGTTGTTTTAAATCAGAGTTAAAATGTGAGCTATATCTAACTTGTGTTGTAAATCGGAAGCATAGGATCGCATTAAGTAAATTCCGATGTTCTTCTCATAAACTGGCAATCGAACGTTTAAGGGGAAAGGAACCAAGAGAACGACGACTCTGTAAATACTGTTTGACTTTAGGTGTCAGTGAAATCGAAGATGAAAATCATTTGTTAACTACGTGCCCTCTATATGCGAATAGAAGATCCCACCATCTCAGTTCTTGCAACCTGTCTAAATTTGAGGGTCAGCAACTTATTAAAAATAGAGATACTACGATTGTCAGAAATGTCGCGGCATTCATTTATCAGGCGTTCAAGTTGCACTGGGATCTGTAATTGTAAGTCGGTTCTTATATCGTTCATTTATTGTTGTACACATATCTGTACTCTTTGGCCCAAGGCCTAAACGGTGCAATAAAAGATTCTTCTACAATAAACACAGACATCAGTTAACTACTGACTGGCAGACTAGAGGGCGGCACCGAGCCTAATATTGAGTGCTGTCCCTTATTCGAATGAGGCACGCACGTCGTCGCCATCTGATCAGTACAGACGCGCCTGACAGTATGGAGAAAGGAGACGCCGTAGTTATAATTGGCAGGCGAGGTCGCTCACCTTCTGTGCGACAGGTCTTCAGGTACCGGGCTAATGCCATAGCGCTCAATGTGTGTATATTCCCCAGACCAGTCACGAAGCCGAGGAAAGCGTACACGCTGCAGCCTGCAAGACATGACATATGAACGACAATGATTTGCTTTATTCCTCCATTTGCTGGAGAGTCGGGAACATGGAACATTAACATATTTACGAAGTACAAATACAAGAGAATGATCGATGTTAGACATTTGAAAAGAGCAATGCAGATTGTCAAAATAGTTCAGTGCATGGTCATACGATGTCCTATGCGAGCAAGGTGTGCTAAGACTTAACATGTTATCAAATTCGTTCTCGTCGCTCTCAATATTGGGCAGTTTTCCTCATTTTGATATGAGCTGTTGGTGACTCTTCTTCTGCATTGTTTAAATATGAGCTAAGGCGTACACTGCATGTCATGACAATCAAATTCCAAAATAGTTCTCTTGCGTCACGGTACTTTTCGCAGTGATGAAGGAAATGTGGTAGCATGTCAATGCAAGTCATTGTGCAGTGCGGGCACGATTGCATAGAGGGTCCCTGACTTACGACACAATTATACACACTAATAAAACGCGCATACTTAGGATGCTGCAGTTTTGTAGAGAGCTGATTCTCCCGCCACCGTCTCACGGCCAATCTCATAACATTCTTCCACACCTGTTTAGACTCAAAGCCGCATTGCGTACTGGTCGAGAAACCCTAACAATTCGTACTTGCTGATAACACCCACAATATTTACTAAAAATCCTCGCGAAAGGCACGTTTGTTGCCGAAAAAGTTGGTACAAACGTTCTAAAAATACAGCCTCCCCCAGTGTCGACTGGTGCAATCGGCAGAGCCTCCCGAGGAACGGTAAATGCTTGACATAGATTTCACATTCCAAATTTGCTTGATCCAACATGTTCAGTGGCGTAGTGGCGCTGCTGTGTTTTGGCAATCCCTGAATAGAACGTATGCAGAAAATAATTGCACATTAAGCCATTACTTGCAGGGTAGCCTGTAGTATAAATCCGTCCACTACACAAGAAGCACGTGTATCCTTTAAACATCAAGCCCTAAATTATTATTCCCAAAGACGTGCGAACACATACATCCAAAACACAACAACATGTTCTCTTTTTGACGGATGGCAAGGTGCTGCCTCTGCAGTCATGAGACGTCTAAGTCAAATTTGAGAGCCGGGAGAGAAGGGGGTATAGAGGTGTGGGAAGGGACGCGGCTTTGGTAACTTACCGCTGTCACCCAACACCCAGCCGTGTTTGAAGGATGCCGTAATTGACAACGGAAACGATACATCAGCCAGTATGACGTCATTGGCTGCCAGCAGCACGATGAACAGTTCCAGCTGCGACAAGGACTTCCGGTTGACATAGCAGGTCCACAGGACAAGGCCGTTAAATAGGCTGGCCGCCAGCCCTAAACACAGAAATAAAATATCAGTGAGCACCGAGGTAGGATTCAATATCGATCTATCAATATGAATTGAGATTCACATAAAAAATAGGAGAAGAGTCAATGTGCATTTTTAAGATATCGTGAGTCGTTATTACAGGCATTGCAATGTCACATTACTCATAAACCACACGTAACACAAGACAAAATCACACATTTCATATCCCGACTACCAAACACAAATTCTGTCAACTTACCTGAAGACATAGTCTCATCCATCACCTAAACAACACCCCTTTTTTTCTTCTTTGAGGTGGCTCACATGCTAGCGACTGCCTAGCAGTCTTAATGTGAATCTCCTCGGTCAGGCAACCCTATCTAATTTTTTTGTGTGTTTTTCTTTTTCTGTTTGTTTTGTTATGTATGCTTGACCAATAAAACGATTCTGATTCTGATTCTGATTCTTACGCAATTAATCATATTCAATATATTTTTATCACTTTCGTGATTCAGAAAATCGACCTCTTGGGTGAATACTTCTCTGTTTTGAACCCGATAATCGCTCAACAAGTGTTCTACTTAGCTCTAAGTGGATTTGCGTAAGCTGCGTGTTGTATGTGAGTGCTGTCCCTAATCTTCAGTGCCTGGGATGAGACCCCCCCCCCACATATTTGTCTCTGCAACAGTTATTGGTCACGTCTTTTGAGACGTCTTTGCCTATTTGCAATGATTGAACGGACCACCAATGTCCAGCTTTGAAAGAAAACATTTGTTCTTCCTCGTGTTAATTATGATATGGCAAATAATGGAACTACTTATGGAAACATGAAAATATATATGATGCTACGGTAGCCATGTTCGATGTTTAGTGCAATTACTTTGTGCACCATCACTTCCTCAAGCTGTCCCATACCGCCAGGTCAGCCAATTTTTCAAGATGGCAAAGTCGGTTAATGACAAGCTATATATATCTTGAAAGACGTGCGAACACATACATCCAAAACACAACAACATGTTCTCTTTTTGACGGATGGCAAGGTGCTGCCTCTGCAGTCATGAGACGTCTAAGTCAAATTTGAGAGCCGGGAGAGAAGGGGGTATAGAGGTGTGGGAAGGGACGCGGCTTTGGTAACTTACCGCTGTCACCCAACACCCAGCCGTGTTTGAAGGATGCCGTAATTGACAACGGAAACGATACATCAGCCAGTATGACGTCATTGGCTGCCAGCAGCACGATGAACAGTTCCAGCTGCGACAAGGACTTCCGGTTGACATAGCAGGTCCACAGGACAAGGCCGTTAAATAGGCTGGCCGCCAGCCCTAAACACAGAAATAAAATATCAGTGAGCACCGAGGTAGGATTCAATATCGATCTATCAATATGAATTGAGATTCACATAAAAAATAGGAGAAGAGTCAATGTGCATTTTTAAGATATCGTGAGTCGTTATTACAGGCATTGCAATGTCACATTACTCATAAACCACACGTAGCACAAGACAAAATCACACATTTCATATCCCGACTACCAAACACAAATTCTGTCAACTTACCTGAAGACATAGTCTCATCCATCACCTAAACAACACCCCTTTTTTTCTTCTTTGAGGTGGCTCACATGCTAGCGACTGCCTAGCAGTCTTAATGTGAATCTCCTCGGTCAGGCAACCCTATCTAATTTTTTTGTGTGTTTTTCTTTTTCTGTTTGTTTTGTTATGTATGCTTGACCAATAAAACGATTCTGATTCTGATTCTGATTCTTACGCAATTAATCATATTCAATATATTTTTATCACTTTCGTGATTCAGAAAATCGACCTCTTGGGTGAATACTTCTCTGTTTTGAACCCGATAATCGCTCAACAAGTGTTCTACTTAGCTCTAAGTGGATTTGCGTAAGCTGCGTGTTGTATGTGAGTGCTGTCCCTAATCTTCAGTGCCTGGGATGAGACCCCCCCCCCACATATTTGTCTCTGCAACAGTTATTGGTCACGTCTTTTGAGACGTCTTTGCCTATTTGCAATGATTGAACGGACCACCAATGTCCAGCTTTGAAAGAAAACATTTGTTCTTCCTCGTGTTAATTATGATATGGCAAATAATGGAACTACTTATGGAAACATGAAAATATATATGATGCTACGGTAGCCATGTTCGATGTTTGGTGCAATTACTTTGTGCACCATCACTTCCTCAAGCTGTCCCATACCGCCAGGTCAGCCAATTTTTCAAGATGGCAAAGTCGGTTAATGACAAGCTATATATATCTTGAAAGGAAACACGTTTTGATGCTTCCATCCGTAGCTTTTTTGGATGATAAATTAAGATGCCAAAGAAGAACAGCCAACCGAAGTTGTGGGTCAGAATGGTCAGCATAATTAACTGGTGAGACATTGGTAGAGTGGGTGCGTATCTGACACTGGGACGCTGCTAAAGGTGGCTAAACCCACGATAATTTATTATTTTTCGTTTGTAATGTCAATACCTGCTATGTTAGACAGATGCCAGCAGTGGTAGTCATCTCAAAGTGACGTGTGTTGTGTGTGGCATAGAGATGAGCCCACTGGAGAGCGCTTCACCAACAATTACAAGTTGATTTTACAAATGCTTCTGTTTAGTGATTATGGGCAGCCATCTAAATGCAATATGTTTCTTGACAATGTTATTCACAGGATGCTAAAACAGTCTTGCAGTGCAGCCAAAAGTTGCTCATACAGCAAGTTTTCACATAAGAAGCTATTTTCATAGTCGCCCAATCACCAAAAACGCCTTCCTAAAGCAGCGGAGGATCCCGGAATGTGAAAAGGCAGGGGGTGGGGGGGGGGGGGGGGCATTGAAACTTGCGCCCTGGGGGTGGCTCTGAACAAAAATGTTTTGGTGAGTGGTCCGTGCCTCTTGGATAACCCCCTGGGGGGGGGGGGGGGCGCAAGGGTGGTCGTGTTTCCAAATCACGAAGAATCAATTTCTTTATTCCCAGGTCACGATGATGTAAATGGAGATCGCCCCGCCAGCAATGAAAGGGGCGGATACTTGGTACTAATTGACGATTTACCAATTCACGTATATTTTATATTCAAATTCTCAGTTCACGATTAATGAAAATCATTGATCACGACGATCAGCTAATATCTCCTTCCCAGTTTACGAAAAAAAAATTCTTCATACTCAGTTTCTGAGGAACGGAAATACCCCTTGCCCTCCCCTAAGGAGCTCAGTGTGTCACTTACCGATGGTGATCAGATATACTGCCACGACGTAATCGACGCTAACCGGTAGCTTGGAAGCAAACTTGTCTGTGGCGTAATCCTCCTGTCAGCCATTCCCTGGCACACAAGACGGCGCGGCGAACCCCTGGACCAGCGATATATTGGGATCCATACTCCAGTTGAAATAAATATCACACAACGCCAACAATGGGTACGTCCGGTTAAACCTGTCTTTCTTTGTCCTGAAACCTGGCGATTTATATATGTAGCAGGTCGGGTTGTTGCCTCCTGTGATATCCAGATATTGCCACCGAATGAACAGGTGGTCGCGATTTTACTTGCAAGGCGTTGTTATGCCCTTAGGGGACGTTTCTTGCGGAGCCGCGGTGTGGGCCTTCAGAAGAGAAGAGACAGCGTGATTCATCAGTGGGCGCGGCGAATAACTGGCGGATATTGCGGTGAACCCTTCACTATAAGGACGAGGTGATGGTGACAGCAAGCTGGCAGCCCACCGGAAGTCAGCAATTTCCCGCTGTCGCTGCCGCGGCCAGCGAGGGAAGAAGGCGGGCAGCCTCAGCACCTGCTCGCCGGCTCGCCTTGTGAGGTAGAAAGACCAACACATCGATCCAAACTGCGAGCAATACATAATATATATATATATATCGTGTAGCTATCAGCAGCTGCCGTGACGTAATTAGGCCGCGTGAATAACCAATGATCGCTTACTGGTGGTCGCCATGACATCGCAGACGTTAGTATCATGGGTCTAAATAGATGACGCGCACGTATAACTGTGGCAGAGCGTAGCTGATCCGATTTTTTCGATTGCCAAGTAACGCCTCAATTTTTGTCTCTTCCACAATAAGTTATCCGGACTAGCATTGTTGTATATTGGGTCTAAATATATCGAATACAGCAGTCTACCGCGCCATCTTGACGAAGTTCATGCAGATTGCTTTATGTATGCACTAACAAAGCTGCACACTTTGAGTAAGTAAGTAAAGTCTAAGTGGAAATAGAGACGGGAAGGTGGCATATAAGCCAAGGGTGACCCCTGTCGAGAAGAGGAAGTGTTCCACGTGTAATGTCCTCGAGAACGAGAATCACTTTGTGTTAGAATGTCCGCTGTATAGCGACTTAAGAAGCACCATCTTACAAAGATGTGATTGGCCAAGACCCGACCATGCGAAATATATAGCCCTTAAGACGACGACAAATTCAACAGACAGTATTAAATGGGGGTGGGGTAGGGGATGAGGTGGGCGGGGGGCAAGAGGTATTTGCGTTCCTCGGGAATGGGCTTTTCATTTCAGCGTGAACTGGGTATGAGGAAACTAATTCTGTGTTGATTAGAAATGGGGTATTAGCCAATCGCCGTGATCAAGGATTTTAATTTAATATTAAATAGCCGTGAATCGGGAAATCGCCAATTTAGTATCGTGTATCCGCCCTTCTTTTGCATGCAGAGAGTTCGGCTTTTAATTCATCGTGACCTAGGAATAAAGACAAATATTCTTCGGGACCTGGGAATCCAACGCCCCACCCCCCCACCCTTGCCCCGCCCCCCCTTAAATAAGGTAGCAGAATTGATATATACAGGGCGCTTGAACTATTAAGAGATTTAACTGAATAAAATTGTATTGTGTGCCATGTTTGTCAACATCTTTAGTCTAATGTTGAACTTAAATAAATCATTTATTCATATAACTATGTCTATTATCTTTATTGTGATGACGGAATTGTGTATGTTATAATTCTTTTGATATTACCACTATGCAATTATAACCATTAAGTAAACATGACATCTACTTTGCCAGGATTATAACTGCTAGAATTACAAAGCTTAATATAACGCATATCGTCATCAAAATGCAACATAATAACGCAAGTTATAGCTACCGACAGCTTGTTATAATAGGAATAACCAGCATTCTCGGGGTGGCTTGGTATGGACCACAGAAGGACATGCCCTGTTGCTAGTCACACGTGCTTTGTCACTCAGGACGGCTTGATAATTTGCATATATTCTGGATATACAAGGTGTATTATACAATAACATTTTGGTCATGACATGGTTGGTTCATTTAACAAAGATACGTCACAGATAGCAGAACGATGTTGGCACAACGCCGGCTACAGTTGTTCACGGTTGCGAGTGGCTTGCCGGTGTAACATAATAGACTGTCCGGCCGTGATAACCTGTCCGGCCACGCTTATTTCATGTCACTAACCCTAACCAGAACTCGAATACTAACCTAACCATAACCCTGGCAATAACCTAATCATAATCTAACCCTAAACCTAACATACAGGCGCTATTTAGATATCAACCCCATTCGCTGCGCATGCGCACACGTCAGCCGGACACTTTATTACAGCGGACAGGTTATCGTGTCTCACCGGCGGTGTACCAACATTGGCCCGCTGGACAAACTACATGGGCTCAATCATGTTTGCCGACGGTGAGCCATTGTAGCGGCCGACGTTGGCCGAGCGATGGTTTAATGTTGTGAGCAATTTTTTGTCACTGCGCGTTGCTCCATCTGGCGAGTGAGCTAAGAAACAACGACTTTCACGTTCTGTGGCGTTTTGAGAACTTTTACAAGATGGCGGTGTTTCTCTGCATATCGGCATATTTTCACTTCTTTTCCAATGACGGTAAGTGCGTTTGCAATAATAAATCATGTCAGACGCAACATAATGATCGACTGCATCGGAAAACATATCTTCTGAAGCTTAATCAGCTTTAATCAAAGGATAACAGCTCCATTGATGCTTTTAACCGCCCCTTCGCAGCCACGGCGCAGTGCTCCGGCATAACTAGGCCTGGCCCACTTTCCTTGGAATGAGCTAGGCCTCGTTACCGCAAGCACAGCCGACACGGCCACACTACTCACACAGGCCACGATGAACGGAAATACCCCCCCCCCCCCACAAACACACACTCAGATAGGGGGGGGGGGAGTCTGCACTACCTATACTAATGAAATCTGTTCATGTAGGAGGTATGTCTGAATGATTTTCAACATGATATTATTATGCATTTTGCGCTACAAATGTTATATTCTGTTTCACAGGTCTGAACGACATGGCCCAACAGCTGCAAGAATCTGACTGGTCTGGTGCGTCAAGAGACAATGTGTCAATACATACGCCCTCTGTATTTTGTTCAATAAATGTTCTGTTAAGACTAAAATGTGTATTCATTTATTATTTATATTCAGTGGTCCAACGCGTCGGTCAACATTGGCCCGCTGGACAGAACTACGGTGGCCCAACAATATTTGCTGACGGTGGGCCAATGTAGCGACCGACGTTGACCCGACGATGGTCCACCGTCATGGTGCTATCTGGGGCGTAACCCATATCTGCACTGTCCAACGGAGGGACAGTTATCATGTTTGCTTAATTGAAACCCGTCAAGATTAACGGCTCATTGGAAAAGCGGCACGTCCAAAGAACCCAGAAAAAACGAGTTACTTATACGTAAATCAAGGCGATAAGTGTACCTTCGCGATGATCGACAAGTTGGCACTCCTGCCCTGTGACAACTGTCGCCCATAGGCTCCCAATAATCTACCAACAACTGTGCACGGGCAACAGCAATTTTTCAGAATTCGACTGAATATGAATGGGACATGAATATTCCTTAGATATCTGGCTCTATCTTTTAATTCCTAGCCTAATAATTACCACTATTCCGTTAAATTGTATATCCTGGAAGAATACTCTAATAAACTGATAAACTGTCAAAGTATGTGTCAACACTCAAACGGCGACTGCTGCAAATGACCTGGTGATCCGGCCTAGTTGGATACTAATGAGCTGGCGCGTCACATTCTTTGTCATGGCCGCTTGCTGTCTTCCGATGTTGGTCCATCGTGGGTCGAATTCTCTGTATCCGGAAATACTGCTGTCTCTTGTGGTTGGCATCACTGGAAAACTGGATATTTTCCTCCTTGGTCTAGAACAAACTAGCGTTAGTTGCAATAGTCGATCGCCTCCAAATCGTCAGCTGTTATCATCCAAAGTTTCGGCTTGTCAGTTCTCCTCCGGTGACATGTGCTCGTTAATCTTCGGTTTCGCCGCCTGGTCGGGTTGACATCTGTTTAATTCTTCGGTAGTGCTAGTTTGACTTAATGTTCGTAGGCTGAGGTTTTAGATTTAAGGGATATGTTCTGGTTCGGTCTGGTTGGGAGATGGGCCAGCAATGGCCAATGCTCATCAGATGATCAGCTGATCATTAAGATTTTGTGATGCCATTTATGTCGTGGGTCTGAAGCGTGTGGCATATGTGTATGAATCTGAATCTGTGGATGTGAGAGACTGTCCATCTTTAATTACAAGTCCAAGTCCCAATAGCAAGGCGTACTAATTAGATAAGACAAATCCATTTTTGTCACAATATCAAGAGGGTTATTATCAAGAGTTTTTGTAAATTATGAATTGCAAGAATGGAGAGTAAAGATAACGAGTATTACGTTACTTAATGCGGCAGAGTATTCAGCTAGTGTACCGTTTTGAAATAGCAGTAAGCCTAACTGAGAACTGAGAACTTTGGCTACCTGATACCGTGTCTTAATAGGCATCAGCCCATAGCACTGATTTGTAGAAATCAGCGGCGCATTTGTCCTGTATTTGAGCTTTAGTATAAAGATGGGCATTACTTGCCTGAAACGTATTGACTTGCTTGAGACGCTAACCACTACACCAGGGCGGTTCCTGGACGACATTCTATTGAATGAAACAATTAGGGTGCGATTGTCAGCCTCACCTTTGGTATTGCCATTGATCTGTCCAGTATCGTCGATGTTTGTTATAATTATGAGGATGGCATGCTATATATGATAACTACCAACCACTGATGTTATCTGTCATTGTGTGACGTAACGTTGTGAGGCTCAGGTTATGGTTAACTATCATCCGCTTCGGACCGTTCCAGCTGTGACGTCACCGCATGTCACAGACGGTTCAGATTGCACCACCAAAGGGCGTTGCACTGCCTGTGATTGTTCAGGCCAGTTTAAATTTGTTTATTGATATGTCGCCCGATATCGGTTTTTCCCTGTAAGGCATTATGTTTCCTGTAAGGCATTATTGTTATGCGTCGACATATGCAAAATAAATTTCATGATTTGTTACATGAATGTCTCAGCCATTTAAAAAGACGAATAATTGCTTCAAAGGATTACAATATTTAATTATAAGATAAGCCACTGCCATGGTAAATCATCAGGGGTACACCCATACATTTGCACGTGCATGCACTCATCTACACGTGCATGTACATGCCCGAAATTATTGGACAAACTAGATAAAATGTCACACGCGTTGAACTATATCGCGGAAAATATATAATAAAGATCTCTACTGTATAGTCAATAATGTCAATTAATTAAGTGCAGGGGAATCAGCATCGAAATGTTGAGGCTTTAGGTGTCTTACAAACTCGATCGCAAGTGGCCACAGATACTTACTACGCCTTTATTTATTTTTTAATTTGCCAAGCTGATATTGCGTTACTTGTATCGACACCAGCAGACATTAATTTAGGAGTTTAAAGCTGAATCCTACCCATGAACATAAGTAGGATGAGAGATGATACGGATCTGCGTATCGGTGCCAAACCGTTCAGGCGTAACAAGTCAAACCCTCTCCTGATCATAGGTGACTTTGAATGCTCGACGTAACTGGCACCATGGTTCTCGGAGTGTTCGTAGCCACAAACTACAGCCTCTTTTATATAGCTTTTGTCCCGGGATGCCTTGCGCGCCAAGCACGAACTTGTGCAAGCACGATATTTCGTGGCGTAAAAAGCTAAACTTATGGACTTTGCACACCATGCATTTCCAGTGGAGGTGGAATGATAGCAAAACGCCATTCCTTAACTAGAGGTTGACCGCGTGAAAGGGACTGACCGAAAAAAGGCACGAGGAAATAGGAATCAGTTTTACGTGGATGAGCGTAACATGCATTGCATGAATTGCTGCTCCAACAGGAATTCAAAACTCGTTATTTTGCGCATGGTTTATTATAGCCAACTTGCCGAAGAGAAAAGATATGCTTACAATTACAGGTTCGTTTTTAGTCACTGCTGAAAAATGCCTATGTACGTATAGTGCGACTGGCACCGGGAGTACCTTAACCCGGTGAGTGGATCGCGATCGCAATTTATGTATGTTTTGCATGGCCTGTTCCTGCAGTCTCCATGCGACTCTAGTCACAACGATCATTGAGTCCCAGTATGGTCTCCTAGGGAGCAGAACAACTGCGCCGCGGACAATTTCCCCCCGAAATACCCCCCCCCCCACCAATTACCCCTCCATCCTGACAACCCCCCCCCCCCGCCCTGCACTGCCGACAAAGGACAATGCCCCTAGACAATTGACAACCTCCCTCATAATAAAGTTAGTTATTTATTTAACAAGACGACAAATGGGGAATGAGCAGGCATTTCGTATCCGTACTGATTGGTGTATAAAACACGCGAAACAATGGCGCCATCTGGTGAAGGCATTGTCGATTGATAATTAGTCAATCTGTCCCTGGCTCATGAGTGACTGTGAAAGCCTCGGCCAGTAGCCTATGCCGAGCCCTCGCAACGCGCATACCAAGCCAAACATTCCCATCGCGGGCTAAACTCACTGATGCTCATGCCAAACCAAGCATTTGCATCGACTGCCGAGCCATTTCCCTCTCATACCAAGCACTCACATCGTCTGCTAATCCCTTTCCCTTTCGTACCAAGCATGCACATCGTCTGCCAAACTACCCCACGACCATACTAAGCCAAGCATTCTCGCCGTCTGCCAAGCTCTTTGACGCTTGTGACAAATCAAACATTCATATCATCTAACAAGTCCTCTCACTGCACGACCAACCGATCAACCACATCGGCTACCAAACCGTCCTATGATGAAGTCAAGCCAAACTTTCACGTGGTCATGCCCTATCACTTTTATAAACATATTTTTTGAGGCTGTTACAGATATAACTTCG